>JBAIZL010000276.1:52500-57500 GCA_036971475.1 Prosapia bicincta | reverse complement strand
AGCCTCTTTCTAAACACGTCGCTCGGTCGTGGCGGTTTTCGTGTGGGCACCGTGGTGGTACACCCGTATTGCCGCTTGCGCCCGTGAGTATTTGAAGAGGCGCCCCGTTTGCTCCAGGCCGTCGTACGCTACCGCTGAGGCAGGCACGGCGACGCCGGAAACGGGGCGGGCCTCTCAGGTTCGCACGGCCAACACACGCTCAACGTGCGTTGGCCGAGCAAGGATTCACCGAACCGTAGTTCGTTTGCTACCGACCCTCAGACAGGCGTGGCCCTTGGATCAGGATCCCAGGGCCGCAATGTGCGTTCGAAGCGTCGATGTTCATGTGTCCTGCAGTTCACACTATAACGCGCAGTTTGCTGCGTTCTTCATCGACCCACGAGCCAAGTGATCCACCGTTCAGGGTAATCAGTTTTCTTGTTCTCTTTCTCTCTCTCGGCGCCTGTTACGGCGCGAGACAGATCCGAGAGTTTTGCGTGCTAGAAGCAGACGAGCTGCCGATTGCGTTCAAAGTTACGGAACGCCGGCCTGCCGCACCGGCCGCCGCAATAAAAGCGGCAGCTTGGCGACCGGGCCATTTTGGCGAACCGTAGTTCGGGTCCGTCCCACTCGGACCCAGAGCAGTTTTCTTGTTCTCTCTCTCTCTCTCTCTCTTTCTCTCTCTCTCTCGGCGCCTGTTACGGCGCGAGACAGATCCGAGAGTTTTGCGTGCTTAGAAGCAGACGAGCTGCCGATTGCGTTCAAAGTTACGGAACGCCGGCCTGCCGCACCGGCCGCCGCAATAAAAGCGGCAGCTTGGCGACCGGGCCATTTTGGCGAACCGTAGTTCGGGTCCGTCCCACTCGGACCCAGAGCAGTTTTCTTGTTCTCTCTCTCTCTCTCTCTCTTTCTCTCTCTCTCTCGGCGCCTGTTACGGCGCGAGACAGATCCGAGAGTTTTGCGTGCTTAGAAGCAGACGAGCTGCCGATTGCGTTCAAAGTTACGGAACGCCGGCCTGCCGCACCGGCCGCCGCAATAAAAGCGGCAGCTTGGCGACCGGGCCATTTTGGCGAACCGTAGTTTGGGTCCCACTCGGACCCAGAGCTGGCCGGGAAACGAAGATAGCGAACGAGGCGAGGAAGGCGTACGCCCGCTCCTCGACGCCCGCTTATTCTCTTCGTCTTCTCCGGCCGGCGTGTGCGTTCGATAGTCACGTATTTCGCCGACGCTGTTTAGCGGGCAAATACTTTAATGATCCTTCCGCAGGTTCACCTACGGAAACCTTGTTACGACTTTTACTTCCTCTAAATGATCAAGTTTGGTCATCTTTCCGGCAACATCGGCGGCCGGCAGTATAAGCCGATCGCCGCGCACCAGTCCGAAGACCTCACTAAATCATTCAATCGGTAGTAGCGACGGGCGGTGTGTACAAAGGGCAGGGACGTAATCAACGCGAGCTTATGACTCGCGCTTACTGGGAATTCCTCGTTCATGGGGAACAATTGCAAGCCCCAATCCCTAGCACGAAGGAGGTTCAACGGGTTACCCGGGCCTGTCGGCCAGGGAAGACACGCTGATTCCTTCAGTGTAGCGCGCGTGCGGCCCAGGACATCTAAGGGCATCACAGACCTGTTATTGCTCAGTCTCGTGCGGCTAGGAGCCGCCTGTCCCTCTAAGAAGAAATTGAATCGCCGGTAACACTATTGTGGGTACCGGAATCGCCTAGTTAGCAGGCTAGAGTCTCGTTCGTTATCGGAATTAACCAGACAAATCGCTCCACCAACTAAGAACGGCCATGCACCACCACCCACCGAATCAAGAAAGAGCTCTCAATCTGTCAATCCTTCCGGTGTCCGGGCCTGGTGAGGTTTCCCGTGTTGAGTCAAATTAAGCCGCAGGCTCCACTCCTGGTGGTGCCCTTCCGTCAATTCCTTTAAGTTTCAGCTTTGCAACCATACTTCCCCCGGAACCCAAAAGCTTTGGTTTCCCGGAAGCTGCCCGCCGAGTCATCGGAGGAACTTCGGCGGATCGCTGGCTGGCATCGTTTATGGTTAGAACTAGGGCGGTATCTGATCGCCTTCGAACCTCTAACTTTCGTTCTTGATTAACGAGAACATACTTGGCAAATGCTTTCGCTTAGGTTCGTCTTGCGACGATCCAAGAATTTCACCTCTAACGTCGCAATACGAATGCCCCCGCCTGTCCCTATTAATCATTACCTCGGGTTCCGAAAACCAACAAAATAGAACCGAGGTCCTATTCTATTATTCCATGCACACAGTATTCAGGCGGACACCAGCCTGCTTTAAGCACTCTAATTTGTTCAAAGTAAACGTGCCGGCCCACCTCGACACTCGGTGAAGAGCACCGTGGCGGGATTGGACCGGCGGCCGGTACTGTTCGGCCTGCTTCGGGCGTGAGCCCTTACGCAAGCCGAAAGCCCGGACCGCCACCGGCAGGACGTTCCACAGGACATGCCAGTTGACACCGACGGGCGGCGAACCGACAGCGTGGAACACAGGTCCAACTACGAGCTTTTTAACCGCAACAACTTTAATATACGCTATTGGAGCTGGAATTACCGCGGCTGCTGGCACCAGACTTGCCCTCCAATTGGTACTCGTTAAAGGATTTAAAGTGTACTCATTCCGATTACGGGGCCTCGGATGAGTCCCGTATCGTTATTTTTCGTCACTACCTCCCCGTGCCGGGAGTGGGTAATTTGCGCGCCTGCTGCCTTCCTTGGATGTGGTAGCCGTTTCTCAGGCTCCCTCTCCGGAATCGAACCCTGATTCCCCGTTACCCGTTACAACCATGGTAGGCGCAGAATCTACCATCGACAGTTGATAAGTCAGACATTTGAAAGATGCGTCGCCGGTACAAGGACCGTGCGATCAGCTGAAAGTTATTCAGAGTCACCAAGGTTAACGGGCCCGGCGGACCGGGCACCGATTGGTTTTGATCTAATAAAAGCGTCCCTTCCATCTCTGGTCGGGACTCTGTTTGCATGTATTAGCTCTAGAATTACCACAGTTATCCAAGTAATGGATTGTACGATCTAAGGAACCATAACTGATTTAATGAGCCTTTTGCGGTTTCACCTTAATTCGGCTCGTACTGAGACTTGCATGGCTTAATCTTTGAGACAAGCATATGACTACTGGCAGGATCAACCAGGGAGCAGCCGACTCGACGTCCGTAAACGGAGACAGCTGCCCAGGTCCCGCATAACGGGACCGTTTGTTTCTCCGACCTCTACGCTGGCGCCACCCGCCACGACCGTTTGGCGGGCGGATGGATCCTGCGGAAGCGGAAAAACTTTCGTTCAATTGCCCCCGCTCGCACGAAGTAGGCTGGCCCCAGCGCTTGGCAGGAGCCCTTGCCGACGAACGGCGAGCGAGAACCAAAATAGAAAACAACATAAGCGGGCTACAGGACCCTGTTGCCGCGCCTTCTGCCGGTTTTCATCACACACAACGACTTTTCGCATACCCGGCCAAACTCCGCTAGAGAGTTGGCTGAAGGGTTCGCAATCGATGTTTACTCATTGTTATAATAGCGCTGACACCCGGGAGGGCGAAGCGTTCTCCGTTTGTACGGCCTACCGTGAGCGCCCTTTTAAAGACGCAACAACGGCGGCCGTGTTTGAATGCAATAGTGCCGCATGGTAGAGCTTGACGCCGGTTGACGGCGAAAAATCGCCGTCGCGTGGCGTGCCCGCGGCTACGCTGTGGGTCGGACACTGAATGCCCGAGGGTGAGGTTTGCGCCGACCGCGTTACAAACGGCCTCCTTTAGAGAACCGGTTGAACGCGACGGCTGTGACCGCATCTCTCATCTGGCGGCATCTGCGTCATTCTGGCTCCGGCAGTTCGCACTTGCTGTGTGTGTAATTATTATTATTATTATTATTATATATATTATATATATATATTTATATAGCCACGGTGGGAGTATAACCCACCCTACGCATCACGGGCGTCCAGTGTGTACGCCTTCGTGATAATAATAAATGCAGGCGCACAGTCGACGCTGGCTGTCGGTCAGGACTATAGCGCGGCGGCCGCGGATCACCATTCGCTACCCGCCCGAGAAGGCTGGCAATCGAACGGAAGAAGATCCACTGGTTGCCTAGACAACCACCGCCCACGGCACATGAGATCCCGTACTTGCACGGGGACCGCTCGCTCTCCTGCATGGAGAGAGGCGATAACCCCGCACTTTCCCGCCCCGCCGAATTCACGGGGGACGTGATCGCATATTGGCGTGCCGCACGACCAACCCGCACTATTATTGCGCAAGTGTGGCACACACACTTTATAGATTTCTGCCATGTATTTTGCGAACTCACCGCAAGCCAAAAATAACTGGCCGCAGACGTTCGTGCTGTTCTCGGCTTCAAACAGATTCTGCCGGTGCGCTATAACCAATTGCCCGAGCGATTGTGTCGACCCATCGGACTGCCCATTTCCCGGCCAGTACCGTCGTATTACGACGTACATGTGCCGGCAAGGCCGTCGCCGTCGGTCAACAAACCGCCCACAGCACTTGCAATGGTTTCGCCACACCAGCCTATCGAGCCGGTACGGTCCCTCAAAGATAGCAGCGCAAACGCTTGTAAGTGGGCTGTCAGAAAAAGCTACTCCTGACCGTGATCATCGGTTATGGTTTATGGCTTTTATCAGCTTATAAACGCTCGCTGCTGTTAACCGTCGCCTGTAAACATCGCTCGGTGGTCAACATCGCCCATTGGTGATCACAGCCGACCGGTGACGATCGCCATTTTTGAGTTAATCGGACTTTTGTGGTGATCATCGCCGACCCGTGATCATCGCCGACCCGTGATCATCGCTTGTCTTTGGTGATCATCGGTGACCCGTGATCATCGCTTGTCTTTGGTGATCATCGCCGACCCGTGATCATCGCCGACCGGTGATCATCGCTTGTCTTTGGTGATCATCGGTGACCCGTGATCATCGCTTGTCTTTGGTGATCATCGCCGACCCGTGATCATCGCCGACC
>JBAIZL010000276.1:42500-47500 GCA_036971475.1 Prosapia bicincta | reverse complement strand
GCTATCGGTCTCGTGGTCATATTTAGCCTTAGATGGAGTTTACCACCCACTTAGGGCTGCACTCTCAAGCAACCCGACTCTAAGGAGAGACCCCACCCGGGCTCGGCTGCGGTCGCTACGGGCCTGGCACCCTCTACGGGCAGTGGCCCCATTCAAGATGGACTTGAACGCGCAGACGGCGCCCGGGATAATCGGGTCCTCCTGAACACCACATTTCCCTGCGGGCAGGGCCCGCGGGATTCGGTGCTGGGCTCTTCCCCTTTCGCTCGCAGCTACTAGGGGAATCCTTGTTAGTTTCTTTTCCTCCGCTTATTAATATGCTTAAATTCAGCGGGTGGTCCCACCTGATCTGAGGTCGTTAGACGAATGTCGCCGTCCTGCGGGGCTCGGAGTCCGCCACGCAGCTGCTCTAGCAAGAGAGCCGGAGGCGATTCCGAGCCAGCCGAGGACGGCTTCCAAGCCGTTCCGGCCGTATTTTCAGACGCCGCGTGACATGACGCGGCGTCGAGCCGTACTGGGCCTGGCACGAGGCCGAATACGGGAATGTCCTACGTGCGTCGGCGGTCAGGCCGATTCTTTTTATCGCCGTCAGGACATCGGCCCGTACCCGGTTTTCCCGTGTTTTAGCCGTTCGAAAATTCTTCTACACGCTCGTTTTGAACGTGCCGAGCTGCTTGGCGGCTAGGGCGCAACAAGCCACAGTGTTGACCAACTTTATTACCGCCATTATCGACCGCAGTCAGACGAGATTAAGGGCGTGCCAGCGTCTCTATTGAACTCTCTGACTCAGTTCCTTCTACATGTTTCCCCGTACACTCGCCGTCGTTGTGCCGCTTGGCTTTTGCCTTCCTGCGACCAACGGCCGTTCATTGGGGGTAAAAGGACGTCAAAGAACAGAGATTGGGCAGCCTCTTTCTAAACACGTCGCTCGGTCGTGGCGGTTTTCGTGTGGGCACCGTGGTGGTACACCCGTATTGCCGCTTGCGCCCGTGAGTATTTGAAGAGGCGCCCCGTTTGCTCCAGGCCGTCGTACGCTACCGCTGAGGCAGGCACGGCGACGCCGGAAACGGGGCGGGCCTCTCAGGTTCGCACGGCCAACACACGCTCAACGTGCGTTGGCCGAGCAAGGATTCACCGAACCGTAGTTCGTTTGCTACCGACCCTCAGACAGGCGTGGCCCTTGGATCAGGATCCCAGGGCCGCAATGTGCGTTCGAAGCGTCGATGTTCATGTGTCCTGCAGTTCACACTATAACGCGCAGTTTGCTGCGTTCTTCATCGACCCACGAGCCAAGTGATCCACCGTTCAGGGTAATCAGTTTTCTTGTTCTCTTTCTCTCTCTCGGCGCCTGTTACGGCGCGAGACAGATCCGAGAGTTTTGCGTGCTAGAAGCAGACGAGCTGCCGATTGCGTTCAAAGTTACGGAACGCCGGCCTGCCGCACCGGCCGCCGCAATAAAAGCGGCAGCTTGGCGACCGGGCCATTTTGGCGAACCGTAGTTCGGGTCCGTCCCACTCGGACCCAGAGCAGTTTTCTTGTTCTCTCTCTCTCTCTCTCTCTTTCTCTCTCTCTCTCGGCGCCTGTTACGGCGCGAGACAGATCCGAGAGTTTTGCGTGCTTAGAAGCAGACGAGCTGCCGATTGCGTTCAAAGTTACGGAACGCCGGCCTGCCGCACCGGCCGCCGCAATAAAAGCGGCAGCTTGGCGACCGGGCCATTTTGGCGAACCGTAGTTCGGGTCCGTCCCACTCGGACCCAGAGCAGTTTTCTTGTTCTCTCTCTCTCTCTCTCTCTTTCTCTCTCTCTCTCGGCGCCTGTTACGGCGCGAGACAGATCCGAGAGTTTTGCGTGCTTAGAAGCAGACGAGCTGCCGATTGCGTTCAAAGTTACGGAACGCCGGCCTGCCGCACCGGCCGCCGCAATAAAAGCGGCAGCTTGGCGACCGGGCCATTTTGGCGAACCGTAGTTTGGGTCCCACTCGGACCCAGAGCTGGCCGGGAAACGAAGATAGCGAACGAGGCGAGGAAGGCGTACGCCCGCTCCTCGACGCCCGCTTATTCTCTTCGTCTTCTCCGGCCGGCGTGTGCGTTCGATAGTCACGTATTTCGCCGACGCTGTTTAGCGGGCAAATACTTTAATGATCCTTCCGCAGGTTCACCTACGGAAACCTTGTTACGACTTTTACTTCCTCTAAATGATCAAGTTTGGTCATCTTTCCGGCAACATCGGCGGCCGGCAGTATAAGCCGATCGCCGCGCACCAGTCCGAAGACCTCACTAAATCATTCAATCGGTAGTAGCGACGGGCGGTGTGTACAAAGGGCAGGGACGTAATCAACGCGAGCTTATGACTCGCGCTTACTGGGAATTCCTCGTTCATGGGGAACAATTGCAAGCCCCAATCCCTAGCACGAAGGAGGTTCAACGGGTTACCCGGGCCTGTCGGCCAGGGAAGACACGCTGATTCCTTCAGTGTAGCGCGCGTGCGGCCCAGGACATCTAAGGGCATCACAGACCTGTTATTGCTCAGTCTCGTGCGGCTAGGAGCCGCCTGTCCCTCTAAGAAGAAATTGAATCGCCGGTAACACTATTGTGGGTACCGGAATCGCCTAGTTAGCAGGCTAGAGTCTCGTTCGTTATCGGAATTAACCAGACAAATCGCTCCACCAACTAAGAACGGCCATGCACCACCACCCACCGAATCAAGAAAGAGCTCTCAATCTGTCAATCCTTCCGGTGTCCGGGCCTGGTGAGGTTTCCCGTGTTGAGTCAAATTAAGCCGCAGGCTCCACTCCTGGTGGTGCCCTTCCGTCAATTCCTTTAAGTTTCAGCTTTGCAACCATACTTCCCCCGGAACCCAAAAGCTTTGGTTTCCCGGAAGCTGCCCGCCGAGTCATCGGAGGAACTTCGGCGGATCGCTGGCTGGCATCGTTTATGGTTAGAACTAGGGCGGTATCTGATCGCCTTCGAACCTCTAACTTTCGTTCTTGATTAACGAGAACATACTTGGCAAATGCTTTCGCTTAGGTTCGTCTTGCGACGATCCAAGAATTTCACCTCTAACGTCGCAATACGAATGCCCCCGCCTGTCCCTATTAATCATTACCTCGGGTTCCGAAAACCAACAAAATAGAACCGAGGTCCTATTCTATTATTCCATGCACACAGTATTCAGGCGGACACCAGCCTGCTTTAAGCACTCTAATTTGTTCAAAGTAAACGTGCCGGCCCACCTCGACACTCGGTGAAGAGCACCGTGGCGGGATTGGACCGGCGGCCGGTACTGTTCGGCCTGCTTCGGGCGTGAGCCCTTACGCAAGCCGAAAGCCCGGACCGCCACCGGCAGGACGTTCCACAGGACATGCCAGTTGACACCGACGGGCGGCGAACCGACAGCGTGGAACACAGGTCCAACTACGAGCTTTTTAACCGCAACAACTTTAATATACGCTATTGGAGCTGGAATTACCGCGGCTGCTGGCACCAGACTTGCCCTCCAATTGGTACTCGTTAAAGGATTTAAAGTGTACTCATTCCGATTACGGGGCCTCGGATGAGTCCCGTATCGTTATTTTTCGTCACTACCTCCCCGTGCCGGGAGTGGGTAATTTGCGCGCCTGCTGCCTTCCTTGGATGTGGTAGCCGTTTCTCAGGCTCCCTCTCCGGAATCGAACCCTGATTCCCCGTTACCCGTTACAACCATGGTAGGCGCAGAATCTACCATCGACAGTTGATAAGTCAGACATTTGAAAGATGCGTCGCCGGTACAAGGACCGTGCGATCAGCTGAAAGTTATTCAGAGTCACCAAGGTTAACGGGCCCGGCGGACCGGGCACCGATTGGTTTTGATCTAATAAAAGCGTCCCTTCCATCTCTGGTCGGGACTCTGTTTGCATGTATTAGCTCTAGAATTACCACAGTTATCCAAGTAATGGATTGTACGATCTAAGGAACCATAACTGATTTAATGAGCCTTTTGCGGTTTCACCTTAATTCGGCTCGTACTGAGACTTGCATGGCTTAATCTTTGAGACAAGCATATGACTACTGGCAGGATCAACCAGGGAGCAGCCGACTCGACGTCCGTAAACGGAGACAGCTGCCCAGGTCCCGCATAACGGGACCGTTTGTTTCTCCGACCTCTACGCTGGCGCCACCCGCCACGACCGTTTGGCGGGCGGATGGATCCTGCGGAAGCGGAAAAACTTTCGTTCAATTGCCCCCGCTCGCACGAAGTAGGCTGGCCCCAGCGCTTGGCAGGAGCCCTTGCCGACGAACGGCGAGCGAGAACCAAAATAGAAAACAACATAAGCGGGCTACAGGACCCTGTTGCCGCGCCTTCTGCCGGTTTTCATCACACACAACGACTTTTCGCATACCCGGCCAAACTCCGCTAGAGAGTTGGCTGAAGGGTTCGCAATCGATGTTTACTCATTGTTATAATAGCGCTGACACCCGGGAGGGCGAAGCGTTCTCCGTTTGTACGGCCTACCGTGAGCGCCCTTTTAAAGACGCAACAACGGCGGCCGTGTTTGAATGCAATAGTGCCGCATGGTAGAGCTTGACGCCGGTTGACGGCGAAAAATCGCCGTCGCGTGGCGTGCCCGCGGCTACGCTGTGGGTCGGACACTGAATGCCCGAGGGTGAGGTTTGCGCCGACCACGTTACAAACGGCCTCCTTTAGAGAACCGGTTGAACGCGACGGCTGTGACCGCATCTCTCATCTGGCGGCATCTGCGTCATTCTGGCTCCGGCAGTTCGCACTTGCTGTGTGTGTAATTATTATTATTATTATTATTATATATATTATATATATATATTTATATAGCCACGGTGGGAGTATAACCCACCCTACGCATCACGGGCGTCCAGTGTGTACGCCTTCGTGATAATAATAAATGCAGGCGCACAGTCGACGCTGGCTGTCGGTCAGGACTATAGCGCGGCGGCCGCGGATCACCATTCGCTACCCGCCCGAGAAGGCTGGCAATCGAACGGAAGA
>JBAIZL010000276.1:27500-37500 GCA_036971475.1 Prosapia bicincta | reverse complement strand
ATCATTCTCGCACTCTCATTTATTCGTCTTACAATCACATCAAACACCAACTTCCACACCTGAGGGCCAAGGACGGATCCTTGTGGACATCCCCTATTCACTCTTTTCCCAACCACCCATGTGCCCTCCCTTAACTCTACCCACCTCCCCCTGAAATAGTCCCTTAACACCTCATATGCTTCCCCTGTCACCCCTCTTTCCCTTATTCTGTAAATTACCTCCGGCCACCATACCCTGTCAAACGCCCCCGTCATATCTATAAATATTCCCATCACGTATTTCTTCCCCAACCCATCTACCACCTCCCTCAGCTTAATCATAGCATCCTCTGTTGACTTTCCCTTCCTATAACCGAATTGGTAACCCGATATTCCCTCTTCAAATACCCTCCCCAATTTCCCAACTAGTACCCTTTCAAAAATTTTGCCCATAACTGCTAACAAACAGACTGGCCTATATGATTTAGCCTCCCCTCTATCCCTGTCCTCCCCCTTCACTAAAGCCCTTATTATCCCCTTCTTCCATCTGTTTGGAAAAACCCCAAATTTCAGACAACCATTAAATAACCTTATGATCCAAGTCTTTAATATTTCCCATCCCTCTTTAATCATCTCCGCCACTATTCCGTCCGCACCTGGAGCCTTCCCATTCTTTAAACCCCTAACCACCCTCCCTATGTCCTGCTCCGTCATCCTGCATATTCCCCTACCCCTCCTGTGCCCCAACACTATTTCCCGTATCCGTCCTTGCTCCTCATTCTCCCTCTCACTCTCGTCATCCACAACCAACTCATTCAACAACCTCGTCGCCGACTCCCTCCACGTGACTATGTCCTCACCCCCAATCGCACATGCTGCTTCCCTTACACTTACCTTATTGACCGCTCCCTTATAAGGTAGGCTCCATTCACTCTTCTTCATTTCTTCTTCGACGAATTTTTCCCAACTTTGTTTCTTCTTCTCCCTTATCCTTTGCTTGTACACATGCATCCTAGCTCTATACACATTCACTAACCCATTTCTCACGCACACATCGCTCTCTCTCTTCCACTCCCTCCTCCTCCCACACACTTCTCTCTTCAGCCCTTCCAATTCTGTGTCCCACCACCTGTTCCCCCCTACCCTCCTCCCCTGCTTTGGCATTGCCCCAACAGCGGCCTTCCAAATTATCCCTCCTAACTCTTTTTCTAAATTGACTACATCCCTTTTATTTCTTAGTATTATCCCTTCCCTCTCCTCGCACATCTTCCTCAATTTCTCCCTATACACCCCCCAATCTGCTCTTTTGATTGCCAACCCCCTTGCCCAATTGCCCTTCTTGTTCCTCCCCCTCCCTCTATTTCTGCCTCCTTCCTCATTCACACTTATGGTCATACCTATTGCTCTATGTGACCCAGTAACCCAGTCATCCATCAGCTTCCATTCCCTGACCTTTATCCCATCTACTTGTGACTCCATGCTTACATCGATAAAGCTGCTATCCCTTACAGTCACATACGTCGGACCACATGCTACATTGTTTAACAAATTCCATCTTCCCAGATCGATTTCATCCTCTACCATTCCCCCTTTCTCATTTGTTTCTAAACCCCCCCACCTCTTCGATCTTGCATTTGCATCCATACCTATTAAAATATATTCCCCCCTCAATTTGGCCCTTATTCTTCTCATACATTCTATGTAACTTTCAATTCTCTCGGAGAACTGGCAGTACAACGAAACCACATATATTCTTTTACCCCCTTCCAACAATACTTCAACACACACACAATGAGTAGTACAAAGCCCCTGTACTTTCATAATTCCTAACCTCTCATTCGTTACTATTACCGCTGCCCAAGCCCTCCCTTCCCCTACATGACATATCACTCTCGCTTCTGACCCGAACCCCCTTACATAGTAGATAGGGACAGCGGGAATCTCGTTAATCCATTCATGCGCGTCACTAATTAGATGACGAGGCATTTGGCTACCTTAAGAGAGTCATAGTTACTCCCGCCGTTTACCCGCGCTTGCTTGAATTTCTTCACGTTGACATTCAGAGCACTGGGCAGAAATCACATTGCGTCAGCACCCTCTGGGGCCATCGCAATGCTTTGTTTTAATTAGACAGTCGGATTCCCCCGGTCCGTGCCAGTTCTGAGTTGATCGTTGAATGGCGGCCGAAGAGGTAGGAGGCCCGTCCTTCGGGGCCACCGTGAGGTGGTTTACCCGCGACAGACAGCCAACACCTCGCAGCAAGGAAGGAAGATCCGCGGGAGGCCAAGGCACGGGACCGAGCTCAGATTCCGGGGCGAACCCCGTTCACTTCGCCCAGGCCCGGCACGTTGGCACAAACCCGCTTCCCGACCAAGCCCGACACGCCCCGATCCTCAGAGCCAATCCTTTTTCCGAAGTTACGGATCAAGTTTGCCGACTTCCCTTACCTACATTATTCTATCGACTAGAGGCTCTTAACCTTGGAGACCTGCTGCGGATATGGGTACGATCCGGCGCGGACATTCCGCGTAGCCCTCTCCCGGATTTTCAAGGTCCGAGGGGAAGATCCGGACACCGCCGCAACTGCGGTGCTCTTCGCGTTCCAAACCCTATCTCCCTGCTATAGGCTTCCAGGGAACTCGAACGCTTATAGAGAAAAGAAAACTCTCTCCGGACCTCCCGCCGGCGTCTCCGGGTCTCTTCGGGTTGCCCCGTCGAGCTCTCGGATGAGGGCCCGCTTATGAACGGTTCCGCAGCCGGGTTCCGGAATAGGAACCGGATTCCCTTTCGCCCCGTGGGTCGCCTTCCAATACAAGAGCGTACTACGCTAGTTAAAGCGCACCGCGTCTTCTATTTTCAACGGCTTCCCATCGACATAGGATTTCTCCTAGGGCTTAGGATCGACTGACTCTTGTGCAACAGCTGTTCACAAGAAACCCTTCTCCACGTCAGTCCTCCAGGTCCTCGCTGGAGTATTTGCTACTACCACCAAGATCTGCGCCGACGGTGGCTCCAGGCAGGCTCACGCCCAGACCCTTCTGTGCACACCGCCGCGACCCTCCTACTCGTCAAGGCATAACGGCCCGGCACCCGCGAGGGTGCCGCCCCCTGTGCCGTTGACGGCCGAGTATAGGCACGACGCTACAGCGCCATCCATTTTCAGGGCTAGTTGCTTCGGCAGGTGAGTTGTTACACACTCCTTAGCGGATTCCGACTTCCATGGCCACCGTCCTGCTGTCTTAAGCAACCAACGCCTTTCATGGTTTCCCATGAGCGTCGTTTGGGCGCCTTAACTCGGCGTTTGGTTCATCCCACAGCGCCAGTTCTGCTTACCAAAATTGGCCCACTTGGTACTCTGGATCCGAGACTCCGGCATCATTAAACAATGTCCAAGAATGCCGGAGATCTCACCCATTTAAAGTTTGAGAATAGGTTGAGGTCGTTTCGGCCCCAAGGCCTCTAATCATTCGCTTTACCGCATGAGATTCTTCGTTCCCTGAGCACCAGCTATCCTGAGGGAAACTTCGGAGGGAACCAGCTACTAGATGGTTCGATTAGTCTTTCGCCCCTATACCCAGCTCCGACGATCGATTTGCACGTCAGAATCGCTACGGACCTCCATCAGGGTTTCCCCTGACTTCGTCCTGGCCAGGCATAGTTCACCATCTTTCGGGTCCCAACGTGTACGCTCTGGGTGCGCCTCGTCTCGCAATGAGAATGAGACGCCCCGGGAGTGCGGAGCGCCGCCTAGTGGGCAGGACGCGCTCATCCTCCCTAGGTTGAAAAAAGCTACAGCTTTCAATTTCATTTCGCCTTTAGGTTTTTCACCCAATGACTTGCGCACATGTTAGACTCCTTGGTCCGTGTTTCAAGACGGGTCGGATAAGTACCCAAAGCTGAAGCGTCGCTGTCTGGTGTTTTACACCGGCCCGACGACACGGCACGCCAACAGCGGATCGGTACGGGAGTCGGACCGAGGTGGTCCGAGCTCACCGAGACGCGACCGCGCTTGCGACCGGCCAAGGGCGCCTTACGGCGGTTCAACACCTGCATGCTTTACCGTCGGGCGTTCGGCCGGGACACCCGGAGTCCGGACGGCAACGCACAGGGCCGAAGCCAAGTGCGACCGCCGGTCTCCATCCGGGGCCGTAGGCCGCTACCCAACGGGTCGCGACGTCCTACTGAAGGAGAAATGCGGCTCCCCGCCGCCTCTTACCGCCGTAATCCAAGCCAACAGTCCATTCTCCCCGCTGACACCGGAGCGCCAACGGTTCGAACGTGTGGTTAGTCTGGCAGGCGGCAGTGCTGACGATACGTGAGAGCGTGAATCTCCCCGTTCGAACTTTCGGGTCTTTTCCGCTTACCCCTGAACGGTTTCACGTACTCTTGAACTCTCTCTTCAAAGTTCTTTTCAACTTTCCCTCACGGTACTTGTTCGCTATCGGTCTCGTGGTCATATTTAGCCTTAGATGGAGTTTACCACCCACTTAGGGCTGCACTCTCAAGCAACCCGACTCTAAGGAGAGACCCCACCCGGGCTCGGCTGCGGTCGCTACGGGCCTGGCACCCTCTACGGGCAGTGGCCCCATTCAAGATGGACTTGAACGCGCAGACGGCGCCCGGGATAATCGGGTCCTCCTGAACACCACATTTCCCTGCGGGCAGGGCCCGCGGGATTCGGTGCTGGGCTCTTCCCCTTTCGCTCGCAGCTACTAGGGGAATCCTTGTTAGTTTCTTTTCCTCCGCTTATTAATATGCTTAAATTCAGCGGGTGGTCCCACCTGATCTGAGGTCGTTAGACGAATGTCGCCGTCCTGCGGGGCTCGGAGTCCGCCACGCAGCTGCTCTAGCAAGAGAGCCGGAGGCGATTCCGAGCCAGCCGAGGACGGCTTCCAAGCCGTTCCGGCCGTATTTTCAGACGCCGCGTGACATGACGCGGCGTCGAGCCGTACTGGGCCTGGCACGAGGCCGAATACGGGAATGTCCTACGTGCGTCGGCGGTCAGGCCGATTCTTTTTATCGCCGTCAGGACATCGGCCCGTACCCGGTTTTCCCGTGTTTTAGCCGTTCGAAAATTCTTCTACACGCTCGTTTTGAACGTGCCGAGCTGCTTGGCGGCTAGGGCGCAACAAGCCACAGTGTTGACCAACTTTATTACCGCCATTATCGACCGCAGTCAGACGAGATTAAGGGCGTGCCAGCGTCTCTATTGAACTCTCTGACTCAGTTCCTTCTACATGTTTCCCCGTACACTCGCCGTCGTTGTGCCGCTTGGCTTTTGCCTTCCTGCGACCAACGGCCGTTCATTGGGGGTAAAAGGACGTCAAAGAACAGAGATTGGGCAGCCTCTTTCTAAACACGTCGCTCGGTCGTGGCGGTTTTCGTGTGGGCACCGTGGTGGTACACCCGTATTGCCGCTTGCGCCCGTGAGTATTTGAAGAGGCGCCCCGTTTGCTCCAGGCCGTCGTACGCTACCGCTGAGGCAGGCACGGCGACGCCGGAAACGGGGCGGGCCTCTCAGGTTCGCACGGCCAACACACGCTCAACGTGCGTTGGCCGAGCAAGGATTCACCGAACCGTAGTTCGTTTGCTACCGACCCTCAGACAGGCGTGGCCCTTGGATCAGGATCCCAGGGCCGCAATGTGCGTTCGAAGCGTCGATGTTCATGTGTCCTGCAGTTCACACTATAACGCGCAGTTTGCTGCGTTCTTCATCGACCCACGAGCCAAGTGATCCACCGTTCAGGGTAATCAGTTTTCTTGTTCTCTTTCTCTCTCTCGGCGCCTGTTACGGCGCGAGACAGATCCGAGAGTTTTGCGTGCTAGAAGCAGACGAGCTGCCGATTGCGTTCAAAGTTACGGAACGCCGGCCTGCCGCACCGGCCGCCGCAATAAAAGCGGCAGCTTGGCGACCGGGCCATTTTGGCGAACCGTAGTTCGGGTCCGTCCCACTCGGACCCAGAGCAGTTTTCTTGTTCTCTCTCTCTCTCTCTCTCTTTCTCTCTCTCTCTCGGCGCCTGTTACGGCGCGAGACAGATCCGAGAGTTTTGCGTGCTTAGAAGCAGACGAGCTGCCGATTGCGTTCAAAGTTACGGAACGCCGGCCTGCCGCACCGGCCGCCGCAATAAAAGCGGCAGCTTGGCGACCGGGCCATTTTGGCGAACCGTAGTTCGGGTCCGTCCCACTCGGACCCAGAGCAGTTTTCTTGTTCTCTCTCTCTCTCTCTCTCTTTCTCTCTCTCTCTCGGCGCCTGTTACGGCGCGAGACAGATCCGAGAGTTTTGCGTGCTTAGAAGCAGACGAGCTGCCGATTGCGTTCAAAGTTACGGAACGCCGGCCTGCCGCACCGGCCGCCGCAATAAAAGCGGCAGCTTGGCGACCGGGCCATTTTGGCGAACCGTAGTTTGGGTCCCACTCGGACCCAGAGCTGGCCGGGAAACGAAGATAGCGAACGAGGCGAGGAAGGCGTACGCCCGCTCCTCGACGCCCGCTTATTCTCTTCGTCTTCTCCGGCCGGCGTGTGCGTTCGATAGTCACGTATTTCGCCGACGCTGTTTAGCGGGCAAATACTTTAATGATCCTTCCGCAGGTTCACCTACGGAAACCTTGTTACGACTTTTACTTCCTCTAAATGATCAAGTTTGGTCATCTTTCCGGCAACATCGGCGGCCGGCAGTATAAGCCGATCGCCGCGCACCAGTCCGAAGACCTCACTAAATCATTCAATCGGTAGTAGCGACGGGCGGTGTGTACAAAGGGCAGGGACGTAATCAACGCGAGCTTATGACTCGCGCTTACTGGGAATTCCTCGTTCATGGGGAACAATTGCAAGCCCCAATCCCTAGCACGAAGGAGGTTCAACGGGTTACCCGGGCCTGTCGGCCAGGGAAGACACGCTGATTCCTTCAGTGTAGCGCGCGTGCGGCCCAGGACATCTAAGGGCATCACAGACCTGTTATTGCTCAGTCTCGTGCGGCTAGGAGCCGCCTGTCCCTCTAAGAAGAAATTGAATCGCCGGTAACACTATTGTGGGTACCGGAATCGCCTAGTTAGCAGGCTAGAGTCTCGTTCGTTATCGGAATTAACCAGACAAATCGCTCCACCAACTAAGAACGGCCATGCACCACCACCCACCGAATCAAGAAAGAGCTCTCAATCTGTCAATCCTTCCGGTGTCCGGGCCTGGTGAGGTTTCCCGTGTTGAGTCAAATTAAGCCGCAGGCTCCACTCCTGGTGGTGCCCTTCCGTCAATTCCTTTAAGTTTCAGCTTTGCAACCATACTTCCCCCGGAACCCAAAAGCTTTGGTTTCCCGGAAGCTGCCCGCCGAGTCATCGGAGGAACTTCGGCGGATCGCTGGCTGGCATCGTTTATGGTTAGAACTAGGGCGGTATCTGATCGCCTTCGAACCTCTAACTTTCGTTCTTGATTAACGAGAACATACTTGGCAAATGCTTTCGCTTAGGTTCGTCTTGCGACGATCCAAGAATTTCACCTCTAACGTCGCAATACGAATGCCCCCGCCTGTCCCTATTAATCATTACCTCGGGTTCCGAAAACCAACAAAATAGAACCGAGGTCCTATTCTATTATTCCATGCACACAGTATTCAGGCGGACACCAGCCTGCTTTAAGCACTCTAATTTGTTCAAAGTAAACGTGCCGGCCCACCTCGACACTCGGTGAAGAGCACCGTGGCGGGATTGGACCGGCGGCCGGTACTGTTCGGCCTGCTTCGGGCGTGAGCCCTTACGCAAGCCGAAAGCCCGGACCGCCACCGGCAGGACGTTCCACAGGACATGCCAGTTGACACCGACGGGCGGCGAACCGACAGCGTGGAACACAGGTCCAACTACGAGCTTTTTAACCGCAACAACTTTAATATACGCTATTGGAGCTGGAATTACCGCGGCTGCTGGCACCAGACTTGCCCTCCAATTGGTACTCGTTAAAGGATTTAAAGTGTACTCATTCCGATTACGGGGCCTCGGATGAGTCCCGTATCGTTATTTTTCGTCACTACCTCCCCGTGCCGGGAGTGGGTAATTTGCGCGCCTGCTGCCTTCCTTGGATGTGGTAGCCGTTTCTCAGGCTCCCTCTCCGGAATCGAACCCTGATTCCCCGTTACCCGTTACAACCATGGTAGGCGCAGAATCTACCATCGACAGTTGATAAGTCAGACATTTGAAAGATGCGTCGCCGGTACAAGGACCGTGCGATCAGCTGAAAGTTATTCAGAGTCACCAAGGTTAACGGGCCCGGCGGACCGGGCACCGATTGGTTTTGATCTAATAAAAGCGTCCCTTCCATCTCTGGTCGGGACTCTGTTTGCATGTATTAGCTCTAGAATTACCACAGTTATCCAAGTAATGGATTGTACGATCTAAGGAACCATAACTGATTTAATGAGCCTTTTGCGGTTTCACCTTAATTCGGCTCGTACTGAGACTTGCATGGCTTAATCTTTGAGACAAGCATATGACTACTGGCAGGATCAACCAGGGAGCAGCCGACTCGACGTCCGTAAACGGAGACAGCTGCCCAGGTCCCGCATAACGGGACCGTTTGTTTCTCCGACCTCTACGCTGGCGCCACCCGCCACGACCGTTTGGCGGGCGGATGGATCCTGCGGAAGCGGAAAAACTTTCGTTCAATTGCCCCCGCTCGCACGAAGTAGGCTGGCCCCAGCGCTTGGCAGGAGCCCTTGCCGACGAACGGCGAGCGAGAACCAAAATAGAAAACAACATAAGCGGGCTACAGGACCCTGTTGCCGCGCCTTCTGCCGGTTTTCATCACACACAACGACTTTTCGCATACCCGGCCAAACTCCGCTAGAGAGTTGGCTGAAGGGTTCGCAATCGATGTTTACTCATTGTTATAATAGCGCTGACACCCGGGAGGGCGAAGCGTTCTCCGTTTGTACGGCCTACCGTGAGCGCCCTTTTAAAGACGCAACAACGGCGGCCGTGTTTGAATGCAATAGTGCCGCATGGTAGAGCTTGACGCCGGTTGACGGCGAAAAATCGCCGTCGCGTGGCGTGCCCGCGGCTACGCTGTGGGTCGGACACTGAATGCCCGAGGGTGAGGTTTGCGCCGACCACGTTACAAACGGCCTCCTTTAGAGAACCGGTTGAACGCGACGGCTGTGACCGCATCTCTCATCTGGCGGCATCTGCGTCATTCTGGCTCCGGCAGTTCGCACTTGCTGTGTGTGTAATTATTATTATTATTATTATTATATATATTATATATATATATTTATATAGCCACGGTGGGAGTATAACCCACCCTACGCATCACGGGCGTCCAGTGTGTACGCCTTCGTGATAATAATAAATGCAGGCGCACAGTCGACGCTGGCTGTCGGTCAGGACTATAGCGCGGCGGCCGCGGATCACCATTCGCTACCCGCCCGAGAAGGCTGGCAATCGAACGGAAGAAGATCCACTGGTTGCCTAGACAACCACCGCCCACGGCACATGAGATCCCGTACTTGCACGGGGACCGCTCGCTCTCCTGCATGGAGAGAGGCGATAACCCCGCACTTTCCCGCCCCGCCGAATTCACGGGGGACGTGATCGCATATTGGCGTGCCGCACGACCAACCCGCACTATTATTGCGCAAGTGTGGCACACACACTTTATAGATTTCTGCCATGTATTTTGCGAACTCACCGCAAGCCAAAAATAACTGGCCGCAGACGTTCGTGCTGTTCTCGGCTTCAAACAGATTCTGCCGGTGCGCTATAACCAATTGCCCGAGCGATTGTGTCGACCCATCGGACTGCCCATTTCCCGGCCAGTACCGTCGTATTACGACGTACATGTGCCGGCAAGGCCGTCGCCGTCGGTCAACAAACCGCCCACAGCACTTGCAATGGTTTCGCCACACCAGCCTATCGAGCCGGTACGGTCCCTCAAAGATAGCAGCGCAAACGCTTGTAAGTGGGCTGTCAGAAAAAGCTACTCCTGACCGTGATCATCGGTTATGGTTTATGGCTTTTATCAGCTTATAAACGCTCGCT
>JBAIZL010000276.1:17500-22500 GCA_036971475.1 Prosapia bicincta | reverse complement strand
CCAAGTGCGACCGCCGGTCTCCATCCGGGGCCGTAGGCCGCTACCCAACGGGTCGCGACGTCCTACTGAAGGAGAAATGCGGCTCCCCGCCGCCTCTTACCGCCGTAATCCAAGCCAACAGTCCATTCTCCCCGCTGACACCGGAGCGCCAACGGTTCGAACGTGTGGTTAGTCTGGCAGGCGGCAGTGCTGACGATACGTGAGAGCGTGAATCTCCCCGTTCGAACTTTCGGGTCTTTTCCGCTTACCCCTGAACGGTTTCACGTACTCTTGAACTCTCTCTTCAAAGTTCTTTTCAACTTTCCCTCACGGTACTTGTTCGCTATCGGTCTCGTGGTCATATTTAGCCTTAGATGGAGTTTACCACCCACTTAGGGCTGCACTCTCAAGCAACCCGACTCTAAGGAGAGACCCCACCCGGGCTCGGCTGCGGTCGCTACGGGCCTGGCACCCTCTACGGGCAGTGGCCCCATTCAAGATGGACTTGAACGCGCAGACGGCGCCCGGGATAATCGGGTCCTCCTGAACACCACATTTCCCTGCGGGCAGGGCCCGCGGGATTCGGTGCTGGGCTCTTCCCCTTTCGCTCGCAGCTACTAGGGGAATCCTTGTTAGTTTCTTTTCCTCCGCTTATTAATATGCTTAAATTCAGCGGGTGGTCCCACCTGATCTGAGGTCGTTAGACGAATGTCGCCGTCCTGCGGGGCTCGGAGTCCGCCACGCAGCTGCTCTAGCAAGAGAGCCGGAGGCGATTCCGAGCCAGCCGAGGACGGCTTCCAAGCCGTTCCGGCCGTATTTTCAGACGCCGCGTGACATGACGCGGCGTCGAGCCGTACTGGGCCTGGCACGAGGCCGAATACGGGAATGTCCTACGTGCGTCGGCGGTCAGGCCGATTCTTTTTATCGCCGTCAGGACATCGGCCCGTACCCGGTTTTCCCGTGTTTTAGCCGTTCGAAAATTCTTCTACACGCTCGTTTTGAACGTGCCGAGCTGCTTGGCGGCTAGGGCGCAACAAGCCACAGTGTTGACCAACTTTATTACCGCCATTATCGACCGCAGTCAGACGAGATTAAGGGCGTGCCAGCGTCTCTATTGAACTCTCTGACTCAGTTCCTTCTACATGTTTCCCCGTACACTCGCCGTCGTTGTGCCGCTTGGCTTTTGCCTTCCTGCGACCAACGGCCGTTCATTGGGGGTAAAAGGACGTCAAAGAACAGAGATTGGGCAGCCTCTTTCTAAACACGTCGCTCGGTCGTGGCGGTTTTCGTGTGGGCACCGTGGTGGTACACCCGTATTGCCGCTTGCGCCCGTGAGTATTTGAAGAGGCGCCCCGTTTGCTCCAGGCCGTCGTACGCTACCGCTGAGGCAGGCACGGCGACGCCGGAAACGGGGCGGGCCTCTCAGGTTCGCACGGCCAACACACGCTCAACGTGCGTTGGCCGAGCAAGGATTCACCGAACCGTAGTTCGTTTGCTACCGACCCTCAGACAGGCGTGGCCCTTGGATCAGGATCCCAGGGCCGCAATGTGCGTTCGAAGCGTCGATGTTCATGTGTCCTGCAGTTCACACTATAACGCGCAGTTTGCTGCGTTCTTCATCGACCCACGAGCCAAGTGATCCACCGTTCAGGGTAATCAGTTTTCTTGTTCTCTTTCTCTCTCTCGGCGCCTGTTACGGCGCGAGACAGATCCGAGAGTTTTGCGTGCTAGAAGCAGACGAGCTGCCGATTGCGTTCAAAGTTACGGAACGCCGGCCTGCCGCACCGGCCGCCGCAATAAAAGCGGCAGCTTGGCGACCGGGCCATTTTGGCGAACCGTAGTTCGGGTCCCACTCGGACCCAGAGCAGTTTTCTTGTGCTCTCTCTCTCTCTCTCTCGGCGCCTGTTACGGCGCGAGACAGATCCGAGAGTTTTGCGTGCTAGAAGCAGACGAGCTGCCGATTGCGTTCAAAGTTACGGAACGCCGGCCTGCCGCACCGGCCGCCGCTATAAAAGCGGCAGCTTGGCGACCGGGCCATTTTGGCGAACCGTAGTTCGGGTCCGTCCCACTCGGACCCAGAGCAGTTTTCTTGTTCTCCCTCTCTCTCTCTCGGCGCCTGTTACGGCGCGAGACAGATCCGAGAGTTTTGCGTGCTAGTAGCAGACGAGCTGCCGATTGCGTTCAAAGTTACGGAACGCCGGCCTGCCGCACCGGCCGCCGCAATAAAAGCGGCAGCTTGGCGACCGGGCCATTTTGGCGAACCGTAGTTCGGGTCCGTCCCACTCGGACCCAGAGCAGTTTTCTTGTTCTCTCTCTCTCTCTCTCTTTCTCTCTCTCTCTCGGCGCCTGTTACGGCGCGAGACAGATCCGAGAGTTTTGCGTGCTTAGAAGCAGACGAGCTGCCGATTGCGTTCAAAGTTACGGAACGCCGGCCTGCCGCACCGGCCGCCGCAATAAAAGCGGCAGCTTGGCGACCGGGCCATTTTGGCGAACCGTAGTTCGGGTCCGTCCCACTCGGACCCAGAGCAGTTTTCTTGTTCTCTCTCTCTCTCTCTCTCTTTCTCTCTCTCTCTCGGCGCCTGTTACGGCGCGAGACAGATCCGAGAGTTTTGCGTGCTTAGAAGCAGACGAGCTGCCGATTGCGTTCAAAGTTACGGAACGCCGGCCTGCCGCACCGGCCGCCGCAATAAAAGCGGCAGCTTGGCGACCGGGCCATTTTGGCGAACCGTAGTTCGGGTCCGTCCCACTCGGACCCAGAGCAGTTTTCTTGTTCTCTCTCTCTCTCTCTCTCTTTCTCTCTCTCTCTCGGCGCCTGTTACGGCGCGAGACAGATCCGAGAGTTTTGCGTGCTTAGAAGCAGACGAGCTGCCGATTGCGTTCAAAGTTACGGAACGCCGGCCTGCCGCACCGGCCGCCGCAATAAAAGCGGCAGCTTGGCGACCGGGCCATTTTGGCGAACCGTAGTTTGGGTCCCACTCGGACCCAGAGCTGGCCGGGAAACGAAGATAGCGAACGAGGCGAGGAAGGCGTACGCCCGCTCCTCGACGCCCGCTTATTCTCTTCGTCTTCTCCGGCCGGCGTGTGCGTTCGATAGTCACGTATTTCGCCGACGCTGTTTAGCGGGCAAATACTTTAATGATCCTTCCGCAGGTTCACCTACGGAAACCTTGTTACGACTTTTACTTCCTCTAAATGATCAAGTTTGGTCATCTTTCCGGCAACATCGGCGGCCGGCAGTATAAGCCGATCGCCGCGCACCAGTCCGAAGACCTCACTAAATCATTCAATCGGTAGTAGCGACGGGCGGTGTGTACAAAGGGCAGGGACGTAATCAACGCGAGCTTATGACTCGCGCTTACTGGGAATTCCTCGTTCATGGGGAACAATTGCAAGCCCCAATCCCTAGCACGAAGGAGGTTCAACGGGTTACCCGGGCCTGTCGGCCAGGGAAGACACGCTGATTCCTTCAGTGTAGCGCGCGTGCGGCCCAGGACATCTAAGGGCATCACAGACCTGTTATTGCTCAGTCTCGTGCGGCTAGGAGCCGCCTGTCCCTCTAAGAAGAAATTGAATCGCCGGTAACACTATTGTGGGTACCGGAATCGCCTAGTTAGCAGGCTAGAGTCTCGTTCGTTATCGGAATTAACCAGACAAATCGCTCCACCAACTAAGAACGGCCATGCACCACCACCCACCGAATCAAGAAAGAGCTCTCAATCTGTCAATCCTTCCGGTGTCCGGGCCTGGTGAGGTTTCCCGTGTTGAGTCAAATTAAGCCGCAGGCTCCACTCCTGGTGGTGCCCTTCCGTCAATTCCTTTAAGTTTCAGCTTTGCAACCATACTTCCCCCGGAACCCAAAAGCTTTGGTTTCCCGGAAGCTGCCCGCCGAGTCATCGGAGGAACTTCGGCGGATCGCTGGCTGGCATCGTTTATGGTTAGAACTAGGGCGGTATCTGATCGCCTTCGAACCTCTAACTTTCGTTCTTGATTAACGAGAACATACTTGGCAAATGCTTTCGCTTAGGTTCGTCTTGCGACGATCCAAGAATTTCACCTCTAACGTCGCAATACGAATGCCCCCGCCTGTCCCTATTAATCATTACCTCGGGTTCCGAAAACCAACAAAATAGAACCGAGGTCCTATTCTATTATTCCATGCACACAGTATTCAGGCGGACACCAGCCTGCTTTAAGCACTCTAATTTGTTCAAAGTAAACGTGCCGGCCCACCTCGACACTCGGTGAAGAGCACCGTGGCGGGATTGGACCGGCGGCCGGTACTGTTCGGCCTGCTTCGGGCGTGAGCCCTTACGCAAGCCGAAAGCCCGGACCGCCACCGGCAGGACGTTCCACAGGACATGCCAGTTGACACCGACGGGCGGCGAACCGACAGCGTGGAACACAGGTCCAACTACGAGCTTTTTAACCGCAACAACTTTAATATACGCTATTGGAGCTGGAATTACCGCGGCTGCTGGCACCAGACTTGCCCTCCAATTGGTACTCGTTAAAGGATTTAAAGTGTACTCATTCCGATTACGGGGCCTCGGATGAGTCCCGTATCGTTATTTTTCGTCACTACCTCCCCGTGCCGGGAGTGGGTAATTTGCGCGCCTGCTGCCTTCCTTGGATGTGGTAGCCGTTTCTCAGGCTCCCTCTCCGGAATCGAACCCTGATTCCCCGTTACCCGTTACAACCATGGTAGGCGCAGAATCTACCATCGACAGTTGATAAGTCAGACATTTGAAAGATGCGTCGCCGGTACAAGGACCGTGCGATCAGCTGAAAGTTATTCAGAGTCACCAAGGTTAACGGGCCCGGCGGACCGGGCACCGATTGGTTTTGATCTAATAAAAGCGTCCCTTCCATCTCTGGTCGGGACTCTGTTTGCATGTATTAGCTCTAGAATTACCACAGTTATCCAAGTAATGGATTGTATGATCTAAGGAACCATAACTGATTTAATGAGCCTTTTGCGGTTTCACCTTAATTCGGCTCGTACTGAGACTTGCATGGCTTAA
>JBAIZL010000276.1:5000-10000 GCA_036971475.1 Prosapia bicincta | reverse complement strand
CCGTGTTTTAGCCGTTCGAAAATTCTTCTACACGCTCGTTTTGAACGTGCCGAGCTGCTTGGCGGCTAGGGCGCAACAAGCCACAGTGTTGACCAACTTTATTACCGCCATTATCGACCGCAGTCAGACGAGATTAAGGGCGTGCCAGCGTCTCTATTGAACTCTCTGACTCAGTTCCTTCTACATGTTTCCCCGTACACTCGCCGTCGTTGTGCCGCTTGGCTTTTGCCTTCCTGCGACCAACGGCCGTTCATTGGGGGTAAAAGGACGTCAAAGAACAGAGATTGGGCAGCCTCTTTCTAAACACGTCGCTCGGTCGTGGCGGTTTTCGTGTGGGCACCGTGGTGGTACACCCGTATTGCCGCTTGCGCCCGTGAGTATTTGAAGAGGCGCCCCGTTTGCTCCAGGCCGTCGTACGCTACCGCTGAGGCAGGCACGGCGACGCCGGAAACGGGGCGGGCCTCTCAGGTTCGCACGGCCAACACACGCTCAACGTGCGTTGGCCGAGCAAGGATTCACCGAACCGTAGTTCGTTTGCTACCGACCCTCAGACAGGCGTGGCCCTTGGATCAGGATCCCAGGGCCGCAATGTGCGTTCGAAGCGTCGATGTTCATGTGTCCTGCAGTTCACACTATAACGCGCAGTTTGCTGCGTTCTTCATCGACCCACGAGCCAAGTGATCCACCGTTCAGGGTAATCAGTTTTCTTGTTCTCTTTCTCTCTCTCGGCGCCTGTTACGGCGCGAGACAGATCCGAGAGTTTTGCGTGCTAGAAGCAGACGAGCTGCCGATTGCGTTCAAAGTTACGGAACGCCGGCCTGCCGCACCGGCCGCCGCAATAAAAGCGGCAGCTTGGCGACCGGGCCATTTTGGCGAACCGTAGTTCGGGTCCCACTCGGACCCAGAGCAGTTTTCTTGTGCTCTCTCTCTCTCTCTCTCGGCGCCTGTTACGGCGCGAGACAGATCCGAGAGTTTTGCGTGCTAGAAGCAGACGAGCTGCCGATTGCGTTCAAAGTTACGGAACGCCGGCCTGCCGCACCGGCCGCCGCTATAAAAGCGGCAGCTTGGCGACCGGGCCATTTTGGCGAACCGTAGTTCGGGTCCGTCCCACTCGGACCCAGAGCAGTTTTCTTGTTCTCCCTCTCTCTCTCTCGGCGCCTGTTACGGCGCGAGACAGATCCGAGAGTTTTGCGTGCTAGTAGCAGACGAGCTGCCGATTGCGTTCAAAGTTACGGAACGCCGGCCTGCCGCACCGGCCGCCGCAATAAAAGCGGCAGCTTGGCGACCGGGCCATTTTGGCGAACCGTAGTTCGGGTCCGTCCCACTCGGACCCAGAGCAGTTTTCTTGTTCTCTCTCTCTCTCTCTCTTTCTCTCTCTCTCTCGGCGCCTGTTACGGCGCGAGACAGATCCGAGAGTTTTGCGTGCTTAGAAGCAGACGAGCTGCCGATTGCGTTCAAAGTTACGGAACGCCGGCCTGCCGCACCGGCCGCCGCAATAAAAGCGGCAGCTTGGCGACCGGGCCATTTTGGCGAACCGTAGTTCGGGTCCGTCCCACTCGGACCCAGAGCAGTTTTCTTGTTCTCTCTCTCTCTCTCTCTCTTTCTCTCTCTCTCTCGGCGCCTGTTACGGCGCGAGACAGATCCGAGAGTTTTGCGTGCTTAGAAGCAGACGAGCTGCCGATTGCGTTCAAAGTTACGGAACGCCGGCCTGCCGCACCGGCCGCCGCAATAAAAGCGGCAGCTTGGCGACCGGGCCATTTTGGCGAACCGTAGTTCGGGTCCGTCCCACTCGGACCCAGAGCAGTTTTCTTGTTCTCTCTCTCTCTCTCTCTCTTTCTCTCTCTCTCTCGGCGCCTGTTACGGCGCGAGACAGATCCGAGAGTTTTGCGTGCTTAGAAGCAGACGAGCTGCCGATTGCGTTCAAAGTTACGGAACGCCGGCCTGCCGCACCGGCCGCCGCAATAAAAGCGGCAGCTTGGCGACCGGGCCATTTTGGCGAACCGTAGTTTGGGTCCCACTCGGACCCAGAGCTGGCCGGGAAACGAAGATAGCGAACGAGGCGAGGAAGGCGTACGCCCGCTCCTCGACGCCCGCTTATTCTCTTCGTCTTCTCCGGCCGGCGTGTGCGTTCGATAGTCACGTATTTCGCCGACGCTGTTTAGCGGGCAAATACTTTAATGATCCTTCCGCAGGTTCACCTACGGAAACCTTGTTACGACTTTTACTTCCTCTAAATGATCAAGTTTGGTCATCTTTCCGGCAACATCGGCGGCCGGCAGTATAAGCCGATCGCCGCGCACCAGTCCGAAGACCTCACTAAATCATTCAATCGGTAGTAGCGACGGGCGGTGTGTACAAAGGGCAGGGACGTAATCAACGCGAGCTTATGACTCGCGCTTACTGGGAATTCCTCGTTCATGGGGAACAATTGCAAGCCCCAATCCCTAGCACGAAGGAGGTTCAACGGGTTACCCGGGCCTGTCGGCCAGGGAAGACACGCTGATTCCTTCAGTGTAGCGCGCGTGCGGCCCAGGACATCTAAGGGCATCACAGACCTGTTATTGCTCAGTCTCGTGCGGCTAGGAGCCGCCTGTCCCTCTAAGAAGAAATTGAATCGCCGGTAACACTATTGTGGGTACCGGAATCGCCTAGTTAGCAGGCTAGAGTCTCGTTCGTTATCGGAATTAACCAGACAAATCGCTCCACCAACTAAGAACGGCCATGCACCACCACCCACCGAATCAAGAAAGAGCTCTCAATCTGTCAATCCTTCCGGTGTCCGGGCCTGGTGAGGTTTCCCGTGTTGAGTCAAATTAAGCCGCAGGCTCCACTCCTGGTGGTGCCCTTCCGTCAATTCCTTTAAGTTTCAGCTTTGCAACCATACTTCCCCCGGAACCCAAAAGCTTTGGTTTCCCGGAAGCTGCCCGCCGAGTCATCGGAGGAACTTCGGCGGATCGCTGGCTGGCATCGTTTATGGTTAGAACTAGGGCGGTATCTGATCGCCTTCGAACCTCTAACTTTCGTTCTTGATTAACGAGAACATACTTGGCAAATGCTTTCGCTTAGGTTCGTCTTGCGACGATCCAAGAATTTCACCTCTAACGTCGCAATACGAATGCCCCCGCCTGTCCCTATTAATCATTACCTCGGGTTCCGAAAACCAACAAAATAGAACCGAGGTCCTATTCTATTATTCCATGCACACAGTATTCAGGCGGACACCAGCCTGCTTTAAGCACTCTAATTTGTTCAAAGTAAACGTGCCGGCCCACCTCGACACTCGGTGAAGAGCACCGTGGCGGGATTGGACCGGCGGCCGGTACTGTTCGGCCTGCTTCGGGCGTGAGCCCTTACGCAAGCCGAAAGCCCGGACCGCCACCGGCAGGACGTTCCACAGGACATGCCAGTTGACACCGACGGGCGGCGAACCGACAGCGTGGAACACAGGTCCAACTACGAGCTTTTTAACCGCAACAACTTTAATATACGCTATTGGAGCTGGAATTACCGCGGCTGCTGGCACCAGACTTGCCCTCCAATTGGTACTCGTTAAAGGATTTAAAGTGTACTCATTCCGATTACGGGGCCTCGGATGAGTCCCGTATCGTTATTTTTCGTCACTACCTCCCCGTGCCGGGAGTGGGTAATTTGCGCGCCTGCTGCCTTCCTTGGATGTGGTAGCCGTTTCTCAGGCTCCCTCTCCGGAATCGAACCCTGATTCCCCGTTACCCGTTACAACCATGGTAGGCGCAGAATCTACCATCGACAGTTGATAAGTCAGACATTTGAAAGATGCGTCGCCGGTACAAGGACCGTGCGATCAGCTGAAAGTTATTCAGAGTCACCAAGGTTAACGGGCCCGGCGGACCGGGCACCGATTGGTTTTGATCTAATAAAAGCGTCCCTTCCATCTCTGGTCGGGACTCTGTTTGCATGTATTAGCTCTAGAATTACCACAGTTATCCAAGTAATGGATTGTATGATCTAAGGAACCATAACTGATTTAATGAGCCTTTTGCGGTTTCACCTTAATTCGGCTCGTACTGAGACTTGCATGGCTTAATCTTTGAGACAAGCATATGACTACTGGCAGGATCAACCAGGGAGCAGCCGACTCGACGTCCGTAAACGGAGACAGCTGCCCAGGTCCCGCATAACGGGACCGTTTGTTTCTCCGACCTCTACGCTGGCGCCACCCGCCACGACCGTTTGGCGGGCGGATGGATCCTGCGGAAGCGGAAAAACTTTCGTTCAATTGCCCCCGCTCGCACGAAGTAGGCTGGCCCCAGCGCTTGGCAGGAGCCCTTGCCGACGAACGGCGAGCGAGAACCAAAATAGAAAACAACATAAGCGGGCTACAGGACCCTGTTGCCGCGCCTTCTGCCGGTTTTCATCACACACAACGACTTTTCGCATACCCGGCCAAACTCCGCTAGAGAGTTGGCTGAAGGGTTCGCAATCGATGTTTACTCATTGTTATAATAGCGCTGACACCCGGGAGGGCGAAGCGTTCTCCGTTTGTACGGCCTACCGTGAGCGCCCTTTTAAAGACGCAACAACGGCGGCCGTGTTTGAATGCAATAGTGCCGCATGGTAGAGCTTGACGCCGGTTGACGGCGAAAAATCGCCGTCGCGTGGCGTGCCCACGGCTACGCTGTGGGTCGGACACTGAATGCCCGAGGGTGAGGTTTGCGCCGACCGCGTTACAAACGGCCTCCTTTAGAGAACCGGTTGAACGCGACGGCTGTGACCGCATCTCTCATCTGGCGGCATCTGCGTCATTCTGGCTCCGGCAGTTCGCACTTGCTGTGTGTGTAATTATTATTATTATTATTATTATATATATTATATATATATATTTATATAGCCACGGTGGGAGTATAACCCACCCTACGCATCACGGGCGTCCAGTGTGTACGCCTTCGTGATAATAATAAATGCAGGCGCACAGTCGACGCTGGCTGTCGGTCAGGACTATAGCGCGGCGGCCGCGGATCACC
>JBAIZL010000275.1:220000-225000 GCA_036971475.1 Prosapia bicincta | reverse complement strand
GAACTTATTTCACTCTAAATCTTCATACACACTAGTTTAGTAAAACATATCGACTAGTTTCGACGACGTTTTCATCAGTGATAGGCTACTACTAACAAATTTCATAAAGCCACGTCAATATAAATTGTGTGTAGGCTTCGTATCGTACAACTATAAAACAAACCAAATAATACATTTAAAACTCAAACAATAAATATCTTCTAATCTACAGAACTCCAAACTCCTTACTCACGAGAGTTATCTATTTTACATTAGTATTTTTTGTATCATCAATATACAGGCAATACTATTCCGCACATGTACTTCTGTGGTAAATTTATCAAGGGAAAGAATCAATTAAGTTCCAAATACATCGTCGACATACAGGGTCCAAACCTGAGGAAGAAATTTCTTTGTCTCTTTAGCATTGCTCTTAAACTTGCTCATTAAAAAAAGGCCAAGAAATCAGCTTGTGAGAAATCGGAAATTTACAGCGTCAAATGTGGGACGGAGTATATATTAGTCAAAGAGGATATAAGTCAATTTCAAACATTTTCTCTTATTATTGTATTAAATCTTTCTCCTGGTTTTCATTTTTTATTAATTATGTTCCATTTTTTTTAATAGCTACAAATAAAAATGAGGAAGTGACTGAAGAAGCAGTTAAAAAAATCGCCTTTAAAAGCTCCTTGTTTTACTATGTATACAGATTACTGGTAAAAACTAGCGATGTCGATCTTATTGTTAGTGTAAAAGAAGATGCAAAAGGTTTTGACTGTTTTTTAGGTTTTTCAATTTTTTTATTTGTGTATTTGTTTTATTAACTGATTTTTCATCAATTAACACAATTTTTATAGTTAGTATCAATTAATTTTACATTGAACGTAAGGTTCGTACAATATCATACAATATTGTTTATGATACCATATCAAGCGAATTGTTTTAAATAAACTAAAGTCTAAACCTCTCCAAGGCGAAAGCCTCAACCTGATCACGGCATTTTGTGGCCCCACAGCCCAATGTTGGTATAAAAGTGTCCACAATATAATCTACGGGCGATGATCACTATATTAAAAGTATTCTCATTGCGCATGACGCAGATCTGGCTTCCTGCACTCAAGCATTTTCGACTCTTTCTTTCGATTCGTAGGTTAAACGTGAATCACTAAGCAGTGGGTATTGAATAACCCTCCGAAAGATTTGGAAAGGTTGTATTTATAATAAAACAACACCAATAGTTTTGTTCGATATAATGTACTTTTCTCTCAAGTAAAGGAAAATAGTTATATATATTTTCTATGACTTTTGAATATAACCAATTTCTCCCAATGTTGAAATATTTATATATAGATGAAAACATTATTTGTTTCTATCATTTACTTCAACCTCTGATTTCCTATATTTTTGTCTATTTATCTCTTTAATGTAAGCATAGAAATTAACACTTAGTAGACATATGCTGGGCACATTAAATGGTAACATGAATGCAATGATACGATATTGTAACAATATACTATTCGTTTCTATTGGATATTACAACATACTAACCCCAGAGTACAATAGTATTGCAACTTTAGATTATGGAAAACTCTCCATACTCCCATCCTATTCTTGAAAAACAAGATGTATTATTGCACTATCAAAATGACACCGAAGATTTACTTCTGCGTTATTCGTTTAATTTAATTGTTTAACATATTACCAGGATTGTTCGTGTTAAGTTTGTTGCAGATCCATCTTCAGTGCTCCGACCTAGAGGCCTAGGGGGGTTCAAAATCCGTTGTATATAAGTATGTGTGTTGTATGTATGCTATTGACGCCTAAACCGCTGAACTGAAGTTACCGAAATTTAAGGGATTATTTAACATATTCGTAGGATGGGTCATGTGCATTTTGGTGTAGATCCATCCACAGGTCTCTGCCCTAGAGGCTTAGGATGGTTCAAAAACTGATGTATATATGGATATATCTTAAGAACGCCTAAACCCCTATACAGAAGGTGATGAAATTTAAAGGGATTATTTAACATATTCGTAGGATGGGTCATGTGCATTATGGTGTAGATCCATCCTCAGGGCTCTGCCCTAGAGGCTTAGGATGGTTCAAAAACTGATGTATATATGGATATATCTTAAGAACGCCTAAACCCCTATACAGAAGGTGATGAAATTTAAAGGGATTATTTAACATATTCGTAGGATGGGTCATGTGCATTTTGGTGTAGATCCATCCTCAGGGCTCTGCCCTAGAGGCTTAGAATGATTCAAAAACTGATGCATATATGGATATATCTTATGAACGACTAAACCCCTGTACAGAAGTTGATGAAATTTAAAGGGTTTATTTAACATACTCTTAGAATGGTGCGTGTGAATTTTGGTGTAGATCCATCAACAGGGTCTGCCCCACAAGCTTGGGATTTTTCATAAGTGATGTATGTATATATGTGTGTATGTAATATCTTATGAACGCTTAAACTGCTGAGCAGTAGTTAATGAAATTTGGAAGGATTGTTTAACATATTCTCAGGATGGTTTGTGTGAGGTTTGGTGTAAATCTATCCACAGGATGGTTCAGTGTACAGCCTTCAATAATTCTTATGTTAAAATGTATATCTATACTAGCGTCACTTAAATTAATTTAATAAATTACAAACACTATGTAAAAATAAAAATACAATAATAATTATTTTAAACTCTTTGATATTGCTAAATTCTATGTAAAATTACTGCTATCACACTTATTGATGCTAAACGTAGGATCGCCGATATTATTCCTGCGAAATTTCATTCCACCATAGCTGTCCAACGTAGCCAGTATAAGCAAAAAAAACTGACACCCAACACAATCCTAGCAGAAATCAGAGGTGGCAAGTTCAAAGGAGAGATGGTCTTAATCCCATGAGTACCGATGATTTCAACAGATTTGCCTACTGATTACAAACAACTACAATTTCCTTTGCGACTTTCATGTGCGATATCGATAAACAAGACACAAGAACAATCATTGACCCTTGTTGGACTAAATTTGGAACATTCGAGCTTTTACCATGGATAGATTATATGTTGTGTTCTCACGTGTCGGGGCACCTGAAATTTATATGTTTATACGCCTAATGAAATGAAGAAAAACGTTGTCTATCCTCTACCATTGCAGTAAATGAAATATGATTATTTAGATGATATATATATATATATATATATATATATATATCACTTCCACTCTATGTACTTAAAGAAGAATCTTACTTGGTATTCATGCGAGTTAACTTTCAAAGATTGATAGAAGATTGACAATGAAGATACTATCAATCTTTGAAAGTCAACTCGAATAAATAACAAGTAAGTTTCTTGTCTAAGTACATATAGTAAACGTGATAAGTGAATACAAGAAAACAGTGCTTCAAAGTTATATATAATTTGAATTTTCATTCCTGATGATGTTGATACTGTTTGCCAACGAAAAGCTTTGGATATAAAATAATAAATATTCTTGTATTTGAATAACCTGTGTTGTTTTAAAATATATATATATATATATATATCTTTCTTGTATTTATTCGAGTTGACTTTTAAAGATTGATAGTATCTTCATTGTCAATCTTCTATCAATCTTTGAAAGTTAACTCGCATGAATACCAAGTAAGATTATTCTTTAAGTATATATAGTGGAAGTGATATATATATATATATATATATATATATATATATATATATACCATTACCGAGCGCACGTTGCTGCTCCCGAAAGTTTTGCAATAAGAAAAGCAAATCAATCATCTAAATAATTATATTTCAAACCACTGAATCTTTATTGAAGTTATTGAAAATTCCAGATATTGTTTAACATACACCCAAGATGGTTCCTATGAAATATGGTGTAGATCTATCCAGAGCCGCTTAGGATAGTTAAAAAAAAATGTATGTGTGTAATTATGTATGTATCTTATGCACGCCTAAACCACTAACATAAAGTTACTGAAATATTGAGGGATTATTTAAATATTCCCAGAATGATTCGTGTGAAGAATGGTGCAGATCCATCCACAGGGTTTCGCCCCAGAGACTTAGAGCCTCCGCACACTGGTGGATTATTGACTCTCGTCTTGTGCGATTCTGCGGCTCGGGTGTCTGCCATCCGCACATGGGTCGACTTCAGTTGGTATCCGTTGGTGCCGGTTTCCATCGAAGTACCCGAGTACTACAATCAACGAACATAACATTCACCGATAATTACAAAAATCGGTAAAAACTAATAAAGCACAAAAAAAGAAGGAAGAAAATGACATTATAATTACCTCCATGACGTAGAATCGCGCGATTCTCTCCATAAATCCCGTGCACTACCGATCGCACGAGACGAGGAACTCAGGGGACGAGGAACTGCTCGGTTTTTGACGACCACAAAACGCCCTGTCTGCGGACCCCAATGCCCCGACGTAGGAGGTTGAGTGAGGGGAGAGACGAACGTGATTTTTCTCGAGTCGACGACTTCCAGCGTCGACCCGTTTGCGGCGGCTCTTAGGACTGTTCAAAAACCGATGTATGTATGTGAGTATGTATCTTATGGACGTCTAAACCACTGAACAGAAGTTAATGAAATTTGAAGGGATTGCTTAAAATATTCCTAACATGGCTTGTGTGAATTTGATGTAGATTTAGTGGTCCACTCTAGAGCCGTAGGATGGTTTAAAACCGACTTATGTTTGTATGTGTGTATGTAAGTATGTTATGGACGCATAATCCGCTGAACAGAGGTTATTAAAAAAATGGAGAGATTGTTTCACATATTTCCAGAATAGTTCGTATGAGGTTTGGTGAAGACCCATCCACAAAACCTCGACCCAGAGGCTTAGGATGGTTCAAAAACCGACGTATGTATGTATTTATCTTAAGGACGGCTCTACAGCTGAACAGGAGCTAATGACATTTGGAAGAATTGTTTAACATATTTCCAGGATTTTTCCCTTAACGTTTGGTGGAGATCCATCCATAGTGCCTCGCCCCAGAGGCTTATTATGG
>JBAIZL010000273.1:42500-45000 GCA_036971475.1 Prosapia bicincta | reverse complement strand
TAAACCCTTTAAATTTCATCAACTTCTGTACAGGGGTTTAGTCGTTCATAAGATATATCCATATATGCATCAGATTTTGAATCATTCTAAGCCTCTAGGGCAGAGCCCTGAGGATGGATCTACACCAAAATGCACATGACCCATCCTACGAATATGTTAAATAATCCCTTTAAATTTCATCACCTTCTGTATAGGGGTTTAGGCGTTCTTAAGATATATCCATATATACATCAGTTTTTGAACCATCCTAAGCCTCTAGGGCAGAGACCTGTGGATGGATCTACACCAAAATGCACATGACCCATCCTACGAATATGATAAATAATCCCTTTAAATTTCGGTAACTTCAGTTCAGCGGTTTAGGCGTCAATAGCATACATACAACACACATACTTATATACAACGGTTTTTGAACCCCCCTAGGCCTCTGGGGCGGAGCACTGAAGATGGATCTACAACAAACTCAACACGAACAATCCTGGTAATATGTTAAACAATTAAATTAAACGAATAACGCAGAAGTAAATCTTCGGTGTCATTTTGATAGTGCAATAATACATCTTGTTTTTCAAGAATAGGATGGGAGTATGGAGAGTTTTCCATAATCTAAAGTTGCAATACTATTGTACTCTGGGGTTAGTATGTTGCAATATCCAATAGAAACGAATAGTATATTGTTACAATATCGTATCATTGCATTCATGTTACCATTTAATGTGCCCAGCATATGTCTACTAAGTGTTAATTTCTATGCTTACATTAAAGAGATAAATAGATAAAAATATAGGAAATCAGAGGTTGAAGTAAATGACAGAAACAAATAATGTTTTCATCTATATATAAATATTTCAACATTGGGAGAAATTGGTTATATTCAAAAGTCATAGAAAATATATATAACTATTTTCCTTTACTTGAGAGAAAAGTACATTATATCGAACAAAACTATTGGTGTTGTTTTATTATAAATACAACCTTTCCAAATCTTTCGGAGGGTTATTCAATACCCACTGCCCTTAGTGATTCACGTTTAACCTACGAATCGAAAGAAAGAGACAAAAATGCTTGAGTGCAGGAAGCCAGATCTGCGTCATGCGCAATGAGAATACTTTTAATATAGTGATCATCGCCCGTAGATTATATTGTGGACACTTTTATACCAACATTGGGCTGTGGGGCCACAAAATGCCGTGATCAGGTTGAGGCTTTCACCTTGGAGAGGTTTAGACTTTAGTTTATTTAAAACAATTTGCTTGATATGGTATCATAAACAATATTGTATGATATTGTATGAACCTTACGTTCAATGTAAAATTAATTGATACTAACTATAAAAAATTGTGTTAATTGATGAAAAATCAGTTAATAAAACAAATACACAAATAAAAAAATTGAAAAACCAAAAAAACAGTCAAAACCTTTTGCATCTTCTTTTACACTAACAATAAGATCGACATCGCTAGTTTTTACCAGTAATCTGTATACATAGTAAAACAAGGAGCTTTTTTATGGCGATTTTTTTAACTGCTTCTTCAGTCACTTCCTCATTTTTATTTGTAGCTATTAAAAAAAATGGAACATAATTAATAAAAAATGAAAACCAGGAGAAAGATTTAATACAATAATAAGAGAAAATGTTTGAAATTGACTTATATCCTCTTTGACTAATATATATACTCCGTCGCACATTTGACGCTGTAAATTTCCGATTTCTCACAAGCTGATTTCTTGGCCTTTTTTTAATGAGCAAGTTTAAGAGCAATGCTAAAGAGACAAAGAAATTTCTTCCTCAGGTTTGGACCCTGTATGTCGACGATGTATTTGGATCTTAATTGATTCTTTCCCTTGATAAATTTACCACAGAAGTACACGTGCGTAACAGTATTGCCTGTATATTGATGATACAAAAAATACTAATGTAAAATAGATAACTCTCGTGAGTAAGGAGTTTGGAGTTCTGTAGATTAGAAAATATTTATTGTTTGAGTTTTAAATGTATTATTTGGTTTGTTTTATAGTTGTACGATACGAAGCCTACACACAATTTATATTGACGTGGCTTTATGAAATTTGTTAGTAGTAGCCTATCACTGATGAAAACGTCGTCGAAACTAGTCGATATGTTTTACTAAACTAGTGTGTATGAAGATTTAGAGTGAAATAAGTTCTCACTCTAGAGCTAAGCTCTAATTAACCTAATTTTAGGACACATATAATTAAAAATAAATTAATGTTATTAATTCAACATTTATGTTGTATGTAACACATATGTTGTCAAAATATGTGTAGGTCTACTGATAGACCATAGCTACTGGGCACCTTGCGAGTATGTGTTGCCTTTTGAGCATATCATCACAAACAGAAACCAAATTTTTAGTTCTATTGTGATACCGCCGTCGGTTGTGATCATTATCTTATTTTCAAATCTATACATTTTACTCGTTTTGACCTTTCTTTCTCAGAAGAAATTACCTAAATTTTATAAGATTTACACATTAAC
>JBAIZL010000033.1:1120000-1262966 GCA_036971475.1 Prosapia bicincta | reverse complement strand
GAAGCGACTTAACCTCATCAAGGCTCAGTTTTGCCCTGCGTAGGGAACCACACCAGCCCTGCCTTGCTACAGATTTAGTCGTAGCTATTATGGTGATGGATTTATCAACAAACAGCATAGCAATTTATAAACAATAATAGTATTTATTTGATAACAATACCAGTAAGAGTTACCACTAATATACCATGTTGAAGCTGTCTGTTGTAATTATTGGAAATCTGTGATAAAAAAAATGAAATGTTAATCATTATTGTTTACACTACTTTTGCTTTACAATAATTGGATGATTGTTAAAATTTTAAGTATTGTTATGCATAAGTACAAAGCCGCATAAGAAACACTATATTTTCTGAGGCATTCGCTTTAGAATAAAGTATATCAAATTACATTCGATGGCAATAACTCATTGACAGACTTCAATTAATTATTGTAATAGAAAAGTTTTTTAGTTAAATATATTTGAAAATGCTTTCTCCTATGATAATTAAGGCTGTAACACAAATAAAGATAGATTTCACATTATTTTAAACACTTATTTTTATATACCTGTATCTGTTAAACAGTTTAGAAGAGTTAGAAGATTATATAATATGGGAAGTTGACAATTTTTTTAACATTATGATTGGAGGAATTGAAGTATTGTTTATTGTAATAATGCTTGACATGTATAAAAATATTAACAACATAGTTTAGTATTCTGAAGTAATTACTGTTTTGCTGTCTTATCTTTTATTCTTAAAACAAGGATTTGCTCAATCGCAAACCATATCAATTTTATTATTTACTTGAGATTTGTAAAAGTTATATTATGAGATGCTGTAGAAAATTTCAATACATCTATTTTTCTTCAGATGATATTGTATAAAAAAAAAATAGTTTAGTTAAAAAAAAATGTTAACCCAGTTAATACACATTAAATTTAAATACAAATGGATTTTGATTTATTTTTTTGTATGATTAAAACAATTTGTTATACAAAAAATACACAGTTCAAAAGTATAAATCAAGTCTTGTTAAAAAGTGTGATCCTACAACATAGACCTAAGAATTAAGCCTTTGTTTTTTTTTTTCAGGACATTAGTGGATAACCACGCAGCCTTATGTTCTAGGTTTGTACTTAGTAGTGAGTTTACTCACACTCTCTAAATGTTAGGTATTTGTTTTTTACTCATAAATGACGCAAGTATCAGAAATAAGGGTTATAAATAAATTCATCTTTAATAAATAATTTTATGGGGGTGAGCTGGTTGATCCTCGTCCTACCCCTGGATAGCAGCAAAATTGAACGCCAGCATTAGCTTTCCGAAACGAAATCCCCATGAGTAAACAAGAGTCTGATTCAAACTGTCCTTTCCAGGATTTTCAATGTGTCTCTATTTGGAGACGAGAACATCCTAACCGATTGGAAGTCTTATTTTGGAAGACTCAAGGACACAGTATCCAGTCAGCAACATTAAAGTTATTGTTAATGCCCTCCAAGTTCTGGCGTTGCCGTACACTATGTCATACTCCTTTAGAGTTACTGAATTAAGAAGGTTTATTGTGATGTTGCACGATGAGGGCAAAAGGATAGTCTTCCAGTGGGTCCCTGGCCATTGCTGGTAGAGAGGGAACGAAGAAGCTGATGAAGTAGCAAAATTGGCCTTAGCAATGCAACCTGCTGACCAAGAAATATACTGTCTCTTATATTGTCAAAAGACTGCAGAGCGATTTTTCAGGAGAAAGTGGACTGAGGAGTGGTCACGATTTCCTGTCGGTCGATCCCTATTTAACCTTCAGAATGAACCGGCAAAAGAAGACTTGTGTGTGTGCGTGCGTAGAGAGAGTTATTATATGTTATTGTAAACAATTATTCCACCATTAAGTGCAATTAATTTTTATCTTAACTTAATGGTGGAATAATTGTTTACAATAACATATAGTAGCTCTAATAAAGCCAGTGCAACGGAGCAATAATGAGCAATGTTAAATACCACATATATATATATATATACATTATAGGGACATAATATAGAAATAGCATAATTCTTCTGTTTGTTTCTTGATAGCCAGATGTACACAAATTATAATGCCAAGTTTTGTTGTAAATTTCATTATAAAATGTCTCTTCATTAAATTTTGATTGAACTTCATTAATTTAATAATTGTTTATTACAATTTGCCTTGAAGGTAGAATTTAGTGTTTTATGCTACAAAAAGAATCAGAATTTTAATGACTTAGTATGCTTCCTAAAATTTTGGTGCTAATTTCAGTGCTGTATGCTGCTAAATAAGCTTACACATAAAATATTGAATAATCATTCTACTTATATTGACTTTTTGTAATTGTACTTCAAAGAAAAATCCTATCTAATACTAGTATAATGTTCCTTATCCTAATTAGGAGCAAAGTTTGCACCATAATGAACAAGAACACCATTGTTTTCTTATTTTATGATTTCTTTCAGATAAAGTAATAGAAATTTCAGAAATACTAACCTAATTTCAGATTTTGCTTGACCTATTGCTTTACATCTGTGTGTTTTAGGTTGATATTGAAGATGTTGCATTGATATGACTATTTTAGTTCATGTGTTAGGTGTATTTTCTGTCTAAAATCAGACAGTTCCCATACCTCTATTTGTTTGCTGTCATACTTCTCCATTTATTGAATTAATTTAGATGATTCTTTTGTCAATTTGTTCATCCTCTTCTAATGACAAATATTGAGTTTCTGGGTCCATTTTTGGCTTTTTTATATAGTGTTTAAAATATAAATTGATTAAAAAATTGCTTATATTTTTTTAACAAGTTTTGATATTACTTTACAACTCTTTTAATATCTTTTTGTTGTATTTTTATTAAAATCTAAGTAATAATTTAATTTTAATTCTTAAATTAAATTATTTAATAGAATAATTTTAAAATCTATTTATTAATTCAAAATAATGTTACAAGTTATGGAAAATATGCAGTGTTTTTTTTTACTTATTTCTCAAGTATTATAACTTGAAAGTATTTATACACTTTTCCTCTATTTATAACTCTCTTCAATACACTCATGAAAGCGCTTGAAATGCACTCTTCAATACACTTGAAAAAAATTCCATCATTGTATTTTTCACTATCTTTTCTGAATTAGCAAAACCGTGTCCTTCATTTTCAATTTCAGGCATGGAAACTCACTGGTACTAGGGGGGAAGTATCAGAGTGGTAAAGTTATACCTGGCGAAGGTACTGTTTTAAAATCAGTGAGCATTGTTCTGGAGCAAAAACAATTTGTTTCCTGAACCTGTTTCAGATTGTTTTCATCTAACTGCAGCTTGAAGTTATCTTAGGGTCTCGCTTATCTTATTGTTAAATAATGCCCTTGTAATCTAAAAATGCCTATACAAGATCACATCAATCTTTTGTCCAAGAAAAATTTGTTTTTTATTTCTCTTTGGTTGATTGACATTTTGTCATTTGATCTCATATCCATTTCATTTTATGAGTTTTTAAGAAAATACAGAAATTCCCATGTTCCTTTTCCAGTGAGTTTGAAAGACAAACTCTGTCAGAAGCAACTATAACTAGTTCATTTCCTCGAATGAGGCTCGTCAATTAACCCAGAAAGGTATCGAGAAACACTGCGGAAACTATAACAAGGGATATAAAACTAACATCAGGGAATTGCAAGAACAATTTTGTTTATTCATGAGAATGCAAGTGCACACACAGCCAACTGTACCTGACAGATTTTAGATGGAAGATCTTCGATAACCCTCCGTAAGCCCAGATCTAGCACCAAACCACTACCACTACCTTCCAGGAATGAAGACATGGCAGCAGTGGCGTAGCCAGGACAATGTTTTGGGGGGGGGCGGTACCCTCCCAGGGAAATTTTGAACGTTTTTATTGCTAGAAATTATGTTTATGCTATTTTGATAGTTAAAATTAGACAATTGTTGGGTCATCGGAAATCTATTTTACTAAAAACCTAGCGTCGTTTTATATGTTAATATTTTTCTGCTAAAATTAATTGATTTGGGGGGCACATGCCCCCTGTGCCCCTCCCTGGCTACGCCCCTTCATGTCACCAATGCATTACTTCATTAGTGACGCTGAATCTCATGTCAATATTAACCAGTGGTTAAGATTCTGGTAGTAAATTTCTTCAAAGGGGCAATAGAAAAACTTGTATTATTCTATGATTAATCCCGTTGAAAAATAGCTTAAGAGTATAGCCTAATTTATATAATAGAAGTTTTTTCACTTTGTTAATTTTCTATTTCAAAATATCTATTACTAACTGAATAACCCTCAAATAGAGCCGTACCCAGTGAATTCTACGTAGTCATGATCTGTAGGGCTTGTCTGAAAGTAAAGAACTTACTGTCCCAAGGAATAGTATAGTCGTACACTGACTATATAAAGAAGAACATTGTCCAAATATACCAACTCATAATAAAACTGATTTTTTATATGGATGGACAAGACAATAAAACGGCTATAGTATAAACACATCTGTAATACACCATTTGGTTATTTGGTGATATTTTCTATGTTTTTAGAATTTATTTTAGATAAAGCATGTTTTTGGAATAGCTTTATTTACAAGTGGTCTTAATTTAATATGAAATAACTTAACAAAATGGTAGATTATTCATAGTTATTTTTCTTGTAGGTTTATCTGAAAAGCAAAGTTTACAAACATAACCCTCCTCAAACAATTGAAGCCCTGAAAGAATGGATCAGACAGGATGTTGTTCAAACCCCAATGCCAATGCCATGCAATGTGATAGTCTTTGGATTGGCTAAAGCATTTGTTTTTTTATCTTTAAAACTAAGACTTAGATGTAAAACTAAAAAGCTAAACACATGAACATATGTTAGTATATTACACTTGTCTCTAGAACCACTTACTTTTTTGATTATTGAAGGCAGCTGTTTTGGAAAATGTGGCCCTTTGTCAACTTAGACGGTAACCTCTTGGTTGTTTCAGGTTAGTGTGAGGGTGGGGTATGAGAAGGATATTGGGTGTATTTTTAAAAAGTATTATGGAGTTATAATATCAAAAAGTGTATGTGACGTACAATGTAATTGGGCGTTAAGTGTGTGTGTTGGGTGTAGTTTGAAATGTTTGTATATTTCATATTGTTTGGGAGAGTTAACAAAAGGACACATTTGCTAAAATGCCCATCCTTAATAATAAAAGTAAGTTCTACTATAGGCAAGTGTAACACATTACTATATGTTCAAGTGTTTTTAGTGAAAAACTAGTAGTTCAAGCGAAGACGTAATCAAATAATAGTAAAAGTCTAAAATTTCGTAACATCAAATGTTTATAGTTTATTGCTTGACCAATTTTAATTACAAATTTTATCAACAAATTTCATGGGTAGGCTTTTATATAATTGATTTTTATCTGCATTTTATTTTTATGTATCGCATTTATTTACAAACCATGAAATTTATAAAATATAAATACTAAAAGCTATATATGGAAGATATTTAATTTTAAAAAAGTATCATTGTTGGCTATACTACTGTGATGTGCTGAGCTCTTTGTGATTTACTTTAAAGCAATGGATCTTCAATACATTCGTGTGCTGGAAAGGTTTGTGGTACTTAATGACTAGACAGTATTGTAGAGACAACTGAATAGAATATATTAGAATTACATTTTGACATCATTTTACACTACACAAATTACACTTTCTAATAACACAAGTTAATGATAATAATTATATACAATAATCATGAATCTTGCATTTCTCTCTCTAAATCTGACCCCCTATATATCTGTCTATCTCGCTCCTGTAAGCCTAAACATGGTGCTTTATATGTGGGCTCTAACATGATTGGTTTGAATTTATCTGATTACATATAATTGGATAATCCTTCAATCAAAAGTTGTAAAAAGTTCCTGCGAAAAGTCACCAATTGTTCACATGAATGATATTTTGGTTAGATAGATAATTTCAGTTTTGGTTGAATGTGGTTACTTTAAAATTTTTTTACAGGAAATACTAATCTAACCACCATAAACAGATTATATGGCACTATAACCACCCTGTCTTTTAAAAGAGGAAGGCTCGGGGAGTCTTCCTTTTCAAAAACATAAGTTTAAAAAGCTTAGGAAATATCTGTCTCAAAAGTATTAATTCTCTGCAAATTATTGAACTATTATCTAATCTCAAGTTTAAATCCAAATTTAAAATTAGTGTTCTCTATATTATCAAATTGTACTTTCTTAATCAAATTATTATTTAATCACTTTAACATTAGTTTATGACTATCTGAACTTTAAATTTTGTAAAAACTTCTGAGACAGAACATTTTTGATCGCTATGGGGTGATCTTTATCAGTGTCTTCTGCTTGGAGACGGTTATAAAGGCAGGTTTTTGATAGTATCAAAGAGTATGTATGATTTATGTTGGGTTTTTTCGTTTAATATGTTGTACTTTTTGTGTCTATAAATTTCATATTGTTCTAGTGTGTTGAGAACATAGTGTGCTTAAAATAGTGTTTTCAACAGAATAGAACAAAATAGTGTTCTAAATAGAACAAAATAGAGCAAGTAAGCCCATCACATATTCATTGAGTTAAGTATCTTTTAATTATAGTTTAATTATTGTTAATATAAGGCAAGGAGTATCTAAATTGAATATATTATATTAAAATAAGACTAAAACTATTAATGAAAGTATTAAAAAATATCAGTTGGATAGAACTAAAGATTAATATTTAAAAACAACTAAATATAACTGACCATCTTTAAGATCTTTGTATTTTTTACGCAGAAAAAAATATTTAAGGATGTATACTAGATTTAATGTAAATATAATATATGAAATCATTATAAGAAGTCAAATTTTAAATAAACAAATGTCTACCTCAATGATTATTACAGATTACAAGTAACACTTGTTCTTTCTTTCGCTTTTGACAATTTTCAACTAAATAATACCTATTTTCTATTACATGCACAAACACTTTCATTAAATTGATAATATACAATTATGTACTGATTGTGGTTTCCTTATCACTATCTACTTCCTCTGGAGTCTTTTTATACTTATGATATCAGCTTGATCTAAATGATATGTTTATAATTTCTTGTAAGTATGAAATGTTACTTCCATTATAAGTAAGTTGATTTTTAAATAAGGATCGTTCTACAGAAGTTGAAATTGCAAGGACAATAATATGGTTAAATTGAATTTTGATAGAAGTTGTCCTTCAGAGTCAGGATCTATTTTGAAATACTTAGAATAGATCTACCAATTCTCTGTATTATAAATAATACCAGTTCCTTTTAAAGTTTGAGTGGATGTAGATGGGTAGATTTGAGAGGAATTTCATAGGAAAAGTCCAAACGAAGATAGTAGAATGGGGCAAGCTAAAGATTCAAAAAAATTTTTTAGTGCTACACAGTTCAGAGGAGCTGTGTAGTTTCGTAAGACTTCTTGCTGACAATACGGATGACCCTATCTCTTCTCTAGCAAACATTGAATATGTGCAGCTGTTTCCTTTGGCCACTAGAAGTAGGGGTGCATCTATCTAGCAAATTCCATAGAGTTCATCGTTGCAGTAGTTCAGTTGGCTTTCTTCTAATAGAGCATACCAATGCTGGTCATTTGATATGGTGAAATAGCTTGCTTTTTCACGTACAACTACAAGCTGTGATAGGGCGTTGTCATAATGGGGTAGTGGTCTTACTCCAAATTCAAAATATTTGTTATCTGACTCAAGAGGTATTTCGATAATCAACCTTATGGCAACTAAAAAAAACTTGTAAATATGTTACACTAGATAGAAGTTACACACTAGAATGTGGAATCAACTAATATAACATTATGGCATTTTGCCTAGACTTAGCATGGACTCTAACTACTTTATAACAACCATAAACTTTATCTAACTCTTTATCTGTTCCTATAGAACATAATATTAGGTAAACAAGTTACAACTTCTTTTAAAATTATACTTAATTTAACTGGTGTTATTAACATAGAGGTAAAGTGATTAGTGGCTAAAAACAAACTATTAGGTAAATGAGTTACAATTCCTTTTAAAATTATACTTAATTTAGCTGGTGTTGTTAACATAGATCTTAAGTGACACTGTAACACCAAGAGCTTTCTGTAATTAAACTAACTGTAATTAAACCGTTTATTTACTAGGCTTAAAGTAAACTCTATTTCCGTAAATAAGAAAGACGTACAATACACTTGGTATTGTAATTTTCATTTTAATTGATTTAATTCATTCCAAATAGTGAAGTTTGTGTTTTTGACTTCCAAAATAGTTCCTTTCAACGTCCCTGCTATAACCTTGATGCCTTTGAATTTCCTTCCATTTCATTAGTTAGTTTCTTCATGTACGTAAGTTGATCTTGCTCCACGTAGTAGATTGTGCATCAAGATCATTTAATTAAGAATTTATATTTTGAAAATTGCCGTCATTCATTCTTCCGATTAGAAATTTAAACGCATTAATAATCCTCAAGCAGTTCGAGGCTTTCATTACGACTTACTTGCAAGTTAACTCGAAGTTGTGAAAGTTCATATCATGGAAGTAAGTCACTTTTCTCAAAAACATTCTTCTGTGATTCAAGATGAGTAAATAAAGAATATATTAAACAATATTTCATCATAATCTTCGGTACCAACAGATATTACTAGATTCCATGTGTGTGTTGGAAAGATTACATCTCTTTCTTTGATACAAACTAAGACTTTGATAAGTTCGCAGATTTCATACGTTGGCTGATGAGAACAAGTGCAGTTTGGGGTGACTTTAGGGTGGCCAATCAGGGAAAGGATGATTATTATATCTAAAATGGAAAGTAAAATAGAAAGGAATTAATTACTTTTACTACCTGTATATGAGGTCTTAAGTTGTAAGAATAAGAAAGAAGATGAAATGGATCTATAGGAGGGGCTGTATCAGGGTCTTGGGGTCAAGGACAGTTTTGTCTTGATGTGTATCTTCTTCATCTTGTACTTCTTTTGTTTCAATTTCTGTTTCCTCGTTTTTGTCAGTGTGAAAAATAGGACCTGCTCCAAGATAATTATTTTTGCTGTTATAATCTGCATTGTCAGTTTCAATGTCTGTAAACCTTGTCTTCCATTCATTGTTATCACATGCTGATAGCTCTAGCTGTTTAAATCTGCGGTTTACCATTTCCTGTTTATTTTTAAATTGTTTTAAGCTATTTACATGAACAATAGTATTTTCCGTGTTATTTAATTTTATTCTATAATTTAGATTTTTTTAAACCTTTCTGAATTTTTTTAGGCTTTTTTCTAACTCTTTGAAAATTTCTTAAATGGTCCTTATGTTAGGTTCATATAAAAATACTTAGTCACCTTCATTATAGGTACCCAACTTACTTTTCTTATCATAATATTGTTTATTTTTATCTTTACTAGTTTCGATGTTTTGTGCAGCTGTCTTCCTCACTTGTTTTAATTTTTGTATTAGCTTAATCCGTTCTGAGTTTTTTTTATTAATTGCTGTTTCTATAGATAGGCCATCTTTTGACTGTAATCTCATTCCTGTCCATATAAAAGCATATGTGGACTATCTGTCTTTCTTGTGCTATGGTGAGCCATTAGGGCATATGGTACTATTTCATCCCATCTTTTGGTACAAATGCTATATCATGTCTGCTATGAAGTCTTCTAATAATCCATTACACTGCGGATGATATGCGGTAATTTGAATTTTCTTTATTTCCAATATAGCACACCGTTTTAAAGAAAGAAGAAACAAAGTTTTGTCTTTGATTGGTTAATAAACGGTTAGGAACTCCATGGTGTGTAATGATTTTTAGTACAAACTCTTTAGTAATAATATCAGCCATTTGATGAGGAATCGGAATTGCTTCACAGTACGTAGTTAAATGATCTATAAAAGTAAGTAGACATCTATTTCCATTCTTACTCACAGGTAGTGGTCCAACAATATCTAACGACACAAGTTCAAACGGTTCTAATATTGGGTCAAAAATTGCCATTGGGGCTTTCGATCTTTTACCTGGTTTCGTTTGATTACAAGAAATGCATTTACTTATATAATTTTCTATATCTTTACTCAATGTTGGCCAAAAGTATCTTTCCTTAACTAAGCTAATGGTCCTTTTTATACCTTGGTGCAAAGAAAAGATTGTATCATGATGATGACTAATTATCTTGTTTACCATAATTTGAGGTATTACCAGTCTAGGTTTGCCTTCTTCAATATTATAAAGTAGACCATTGTCATCAAATTTATAATAATTTAAGAGATCTTTTCTATTTGATTGGCAAAATCGTTTTTCAATTGTTCTGTAATACTTTCTTGTCTAGATAAATATTACGTTACTGTTGTATTTACACATCTGCTTAATGCATCTGCATTTGTATGTTTCTTTCCTAGTTTATGAATAATGCCTCTGCCATTTTAAGTGCCCAGCTTGTTAGCCTGGAAGATGGATCTTTTAAACTTAGCATCCAGTTTAGAGCTGAATGATTGTTTATGACTGTAAATTTCTGACCATAGAATAACATCTGAATTATTTTTTAGACCATACAAGACTAAGAAGTTCTCTTTCAGTAGTACCATAATTGCTTTCTGCCTTGTTGAGCTGTTTACATCCATAAGCAATCGGTCGTTCTTGACCATTATTTAGATGTATCCTACTGTAGAAGCATCTGTACTTAGGATAAATGGTTTAGAGATATCTGAGTATTTCAAAACAGGTTCATAACATAGTGAGTTACAAAGCGTCCGAAAAGCTTCTTGTCTACTGTCACAAGTAAATACAACATTCGGTTTAGTTAATTCTAAACTAATTTTACACTACTTAACTAAGTGAATACGTAATTGCTTACTTGCTGACGCGTTTCAAAACAATCGTCAGCAAGTAAGCAATTATGTATTAACTTAGTTAAGTAGTGTAAAATTAGTTTAATCAGTGAATTCAAGATGATTACATCAAGAAATATTAGTTAATTCTGCTCAGGATTTGGTAATTTCTGCAAAATTCTTAATAAATCGTCGATAACATCCAACTAATCCTATGAAAGCTTGTATGCCTTTTACTTGTTGAAGTTATTTGCACTTCACAAATAACATAAGTCAATTATACTAACTACATACAATAATCAAGAATCTTCATCCGTCTCTCTTACTCTCTATCTAACTATCTATCTGTCTATCTCACTCTAGAAAGCCTAAACATGGTATTTTATATGTGTTTTAACATGATTGGTTTGAATTTATCTGATTACATATAATTGGATAATCCTTCTCTAATCAAAAGTTATGTAAAGTTCCTGTGAAAAGTCACCGAGTGTTCACGTGAAGGATATTCTGGTTAGATAGATAATTTCAGTTTTGGTTGAAAATAGTGCATGTGGTTATTTCAAGATTTTCTTACAGGAAACTTAATAAACCACTATTTTAACCACCATAAGAAGATTGCATGACACTTCACTACTATAACTCATATTGAACTAGTGTTCTGTAACTCAATTAAATGTAAATTTTATTTTCAATCCTTATTTTACATCAAACATCGATGGTGTCTCCACAAATGAGGTAAAATACTTGTATAACCATAGTGATATTAATAAGTTGTTTTAAAAATAATTGTATAGATTACAAAATATGTTATATAATGATGTTTCCATAAGGAATAATCTTGTTGCATGAGCCATTATATTGAACCAAAATACTAGATAAAACAAAATTTAATATTTATAACTTATTTTGTTTTATCAATTATGTTTACAAATTAGAGCTTAACACACAATCTTTTCATATTGTCTGAACAAAATCATACAGATTTTTAATATTTTATCAAAACAATAATTTACTTTTCAAAAACAGATGTATAATTTTTACTTCTTTGGAAAATATTACATGGCAACATAATAGTTTTCTGAAATGATTATAATATTTACACAGACATTAATATTTTTGGTAACCTTACTTTTAGAATTAATTGAATGTAGCCATGTAATAACTGCTGATTCTATGTAACCGTTTTCTATATTTGTTTCTCTAATATCGGCTATATATATATATAAAACTTGTTTTCTTGTATTCACTTATCACTTTCACTATATGTACTTAAACAAGAATCTTACTTGGTATTTGTGTGAGTTAACTTTCAAAGATTGGTAGTATCTCCATCATCAAGCGTCACTGACTGGGGGTTGTAGTAGACTCAACCCTACTACATAGAGTCTACTGCAACCCCGGGTCAGTGATGCTTGATGATGGAGATACAACTAATCTTTGAAAGTTAAGTCGCATAAATACCAAGTAAGATTCTTGTTTAAGTATATATAGTGATATAGTATATATATATATATATATATATATATATATATATATATATATATATATATATATATATATATATATATATATATACTAGAGGTTTGCAGGGGCGAATGCTCCTACTTATGTTTAAACAAATTTTAAACTTTTGTAAATATGTTTTAATACAAATTATATTTAATATAATTCAAGTATTTATAACAAAATTTCCTTATGAACCATATTTTTTGTGAATGCGATTTCATTGTCGATATTTTGGGTGAATTATATTTTCAATATGTATTTCAAATTATTTGAATAAGGGGGTTCGGTCAGATTTGTAACAAAGGCGTTTGAAACAAAGTTACATATTTCAACTCTCACTGTGATCTATGTTCTATAGGGATGATTGGTTCAATGAAATGAAATTGCTTACGGATTGCTTTGAACATAGAATTAGTGGTGGGAAGGTGGCCAATCATCATCATGCACAAATAGGGGAAACCTAAGTCGCACTTGGTTCAATATTATCTTATACTTCTTGTTTATCATCTTTTATTGTCTTTAAATAACATATTTTCTTTGAGATAATGGGTGAGATGAAATAAATAAAACAAACAGTTTATGCGCTAGCAGTATATTCAACTTCGTAAATGAAACGATTGTTTCAAAACTCGTCAGCAAGTAAGTTCAAAAGTACTCACTTAGTTACACAATCAGTAAAGAAAACATTTTTTCTAACAGTGACACATGACATGAGAACATGTCAGTTAAAGCTATGATATGAAAAAAAGCTTTTTAAATTTAACTAATATATAAAATGTTTTTGAATTTTGTAGTCCATTATGTTCGGTGAATCTTATTAATCACCTAAACAATAGTTTATGACTATCCGAACTTTGATTTTAGTAAATTTGTTAAAACTTACTGAGACAGAACATTTTCGATCGCTCTGTGCAAATGAAAATGTTCTGCCTCAGTAAGTTTTAACAAATTTACTAAATTTAAAGTTCGGATAGTCATAAACTATTGTTTAAGTGATATAAAATGTATTAAATTGCATCAAATTTTTGTTTGAAATTTTTTTACCATAGTAATTATTATTTTCAGAAGTCTTTTAGTGGCAGTATGCATAACAGTACTAATAAACACATCAGCATTCAGCCATGATTACCGAAATAGGTCATTATGTCACTGTCCTGATCCAGAAAAACCAACTCTTCAACAAACTTGTGGCAGTGAGTATGACTTTATGACATTTGTAGAAGAGGAACTAGCCACACAATGTTCTATGAAAGATGCAATGAAGTGCTACAAGCCAGATATGGTGAGTTCATTATTTGATTTTTACTTTTGTAACTAATTAAATTGCTTTGTAAACTATTTATCTAATTTCAATCTAGTCTTATGGCATATATTCATGCTAAAGAAATATGGTGTATGTCCATTTTATTAATATAATTGTGAATATTCTTATATTCTTACAGACTGAAAATTTGCACACAAAAAAATATGCTGTGACACTAAAGTTCTAAAATATTCTTCTTCGCCTGCTTTATTTAGGCAACCTCTTCAGGCTCTAAAACTAAATAAAATATAATAAGTGTCTTTTTCAATTCCTTCTATTAGCTCACACACTCCTTACACACACACACACACACACACACACACACACACACACACGCACGCACGCACACACACACACACACACACACACACACACATACATACATACATATATATATATAATATGTTTTCATATGTTTTATATCTTGCATTACTGTATTATTCATTCCTGATGATGTTGGTACTGTTTACCAACGAAAAGCGTTGAATATAAATTAATAAATAAATATTCTTGTATTTTAATAACCTATGTTGTTATATATATATATATATATATATATATATATATATATATATATATATATATATATATATATATATATATTTATAGGTTAGTTTTGGTTGGTAAAGATTATTTAGATTTTTTGGACTAGGAGACTGACAGACTTACCTTGGTAAGAGTCCACTCTGTAGTCTTGAAATAGAAACACATAAAAGCACTTAAACAATGATATATTTCAACCACACAGTGGTCTTTGTCGATCGAAGAGAAAACACAAAAAGAAATATGAGAGAATGAAAACGTTTTCATTCTCTCATATTTCGTTTTGTGTTTTCTCTTCGATCGACAAAGACCACTGTGTGGTTGAAATATATCATTGTTTAAGTGCTTTTATGTGTTTCTATTTCAAGACTACAGAGTGGACTCTTACCAAGGTAAGTCTGTCAGTCTCCTAGTCCAAAAAATCTATATATATATTTAGGTTAGTTCTAGTAGAGCTTAAAGCACTTTAGTCTTTTGCTTTTCTCTTTTTTGATTGATGAAGATAATTTTTTATCGAAATATTTCAATAGTGTGTAAAGTTTTTATACGTGTTTTCAAGAGATTGCAGTTTTGGACTATTGCCATTAGATAAGTCTGTCAGTCTCATATCTAGTTCAAAAATTCCTATATATGTATATATATAAATAAAAGATTTATTTCATTCTCTCATATTTCTTTTTGTGTTTTCTCTTCGATTGACAAAGACCACTGTGTGGTTGAAATATATCATTGTTTAAGTGCTTTTATTTGTTTCTATTTCAAGACTACAGTGTGGACTCTTACCAAGGTAAGTCTGTCAGTCTCCTAGTCCAAAAAATCTATATATATATATATATATATATATATATATATATATATATATATATATATATATATATATATATATATATATATATATATATATACACACACACCATATATCCAAATTGACATTTCAAATACAAGATAAATACTAAGAACAAGACATGATTAAAAATTATTGAATAATAAATAAGAACTCAGAAAAAAATTACAAATTCAGCCCATGTGAGAGATCATTGGCAAAAATTCAAAACTACAAACAAAAAAGTGAAAACTAAAGTGTTACAAAATCTTTACAAAACAACATAAAAACAAAATAAAACAATAAAACATTGAATAAAAAATAAAGTAATAATTCATAAATAGAAATACAAAATAGTAACCCCTAATAGAAGAACTCAACAGCAAAATCCAAGCCATATAACTTACAGTCATCAATTGAATTGTAAAGGCATTTGACTAATGTTCCTCCTTTCTAGCACACATGTAACTATTACACAGAGTTTAAAATCAATAGAATATATTTTCACTTTAGCACTAAAGAAGTATATGATGAACTGATTAGCATTCTATTATGGTTAACCTTCGAGAGGGCGCATAGAGTTCCAAACGGGAGAGGGCGCTTGCGGAGGTTTATTCCGCACAAATAACCTTTAAGATTTAATTGGTTTATGATTTTATATTTGAGTGACTTCACAATTAAATACTATATAAATGCATTGTAAATAATTTTAGACATCATTATTGTACAATTTTAATTTTGGAAATGTCGTATTACTAAAAATATTTTTAATTCTTAAAATGTGTAAGAAATGTATACTAGACCACTGTTTTCACTATGGCTGAGGTGTTTGTGGGTTATTTTTCTGTAATTAAGTAAGTAAGTAAGTATGTAAGTAAGTAAGTATGTAATTAAGTAAGTATGTAAGTAAGTAAGTATGTAAGTAAGTAATTTAACATCTGAATGTATAAAATATATTATCGTGATGATAGGTCCTACATATAAGAATATGAAATTAATTATAATACTTAGTGAAAATAAGGAATATTTTTATTCAAGTGTATAACCCTAAGACATGTGGATAAAAAAAATATTGGCTTTATAACACAACAGGTTCTATCAGAATTTTACAGTCTTTGTTGAAAAACCATTTCATTATTGTTCATTTCTAAGCTTACTAGTCACCGCTAGTGTAGCGTGAACATGACCTACTCTCATGAGAATTATGTTTCTTTTTGCTGTTCTCCCTTGCCTTTCTGGTTCAGTATACCACAGAATTTTTCGTTTTTTACTAAAAAAAGCTTCTCTTCTATTGCAAAACTACATGGTAACAGCTTCCTGGCGAATGTTTAGTGAAATTTTCTCTATAACGCCAAAATCTGACAGCCTTTCAACAAATTAGTCATTTTTGTCATTTTCAGATTGACGTATTATGTCTTCATTTGTTTCATTTACAATTTCATTGACTTCTTTGTCAGGTTCATCATCTGGTAAAGAGAGTAGTTCATCAGAATCATCAAAGAGCTGTCTAACAAAACTTCCGGTAGAAAATATCTTTTGATTTTCGTTTTTTTTATACCACATAGCATTTTACGAATTCTCTCCTCTTCAAATGAAACAACAGTAAAATGTGAAACTTAGATACTAAAAAGACATACAACACTAAAATAATAATAACAACAAAAACAGTAATAATTTAACTCCGCAAAGTCTTTTGTAATGAAAATAACTGCACGAGGAACTCTGCACAAATAACATACACGAAAGGTCGTTTGCAGAAAAAGCCTCCACAATCTACAGCATGTGACAAAGATTAAATTCACACTGAAGCTGCGAGGAAAAAATGAACGAAAATAGGTTGGGCCGTTTCCTAGAATTCAGGTTGTGGAGTAACAAGCCGGAAATAAATTTCTGACAACTAGAAAGGCATTTTCTAAAAAAATATTGATATGTGCGGGGAAAACTTCGCATGCGCCCTCTCAAAGGTTAAGAACACACAGTGGCCCTTTCCTCTGATAAGATGAGGCAATTTTAAAAATTCTAACGTATCCGTTTTCAGCACTGTATTGACATTTCGTCCAGAAGGATTGTACGTTTGTTTGTTTGTCAAAGCAATAAATAAACCAAGTCTATTTTAAATATGTCAACTTTCAATAGAATAAATTGATTTAAGTAGCTAAAATCTATGTATTAGTTGAACATGGGAGTGTTACGGTCTGAGTTAACAATGGGACACATCTCCCGAAATTGCCGTCCTTAACAAATATAAAAGGAAGTGGTACTAAAGGCAAGTGTAGCATATTTACAAGTGTTTTTAGTTAAAAAATATGATATCATATAAATAGCATATAATATGAAAAAGAAGTCGAATTTGAAAGTCAAGCCTACGTCATTAACATAAATTTTGAGTCTGCCTTTTCAATAATAAATGTAAAATATTCACATTCTCAACATAATGGTAATAGTTTAAAATAAATCCATGCCAAGTTGTAGAATTTTGAAATTATTTTAAATTGTTTTAGCTCCTGTTAATCTGGTTTGTCAGATTTTTCATGTAAAACAAATTTGATTTTAAAATTTTACGAAAATTTTTACCATTTCAAAACATTACTATTTTCACAACTATAAAATTTTACAGATTTGAACATTTTTTGTTAAATGAAAGCAGTTGACTTGCGAGTTAGGTACATTTATTCATAAAACACTTGTAAATATTTTACAACTTGCCTATAGTAGCACTTACTTATATTTGTTGAGGACGGCCATTTCAGGAGATGTGTTCCATTGTCAATTCAGAGCGTAACTAATCTCAAGGTTATCGTAGGTTAGGGTGGGGGTGAAATATTATTGTGGGGGTGTGGGTGAGCATTTTGTGAGCATTAAGAGTTATGATGTCGAAAAGAACTCCTAATGCTCACCAAATACACCCCCACCCTAAGATATGATAACCTTGAGATCAGTTACAATATGAGTTGACAATGGAACACATCTCCTGAAATGGACGTCTTCAACAATTATAAAAGTAAGTGCTATTATAGGCAAGTGTGACATATTTACAAGTGTTTTTAGTTAAAAAGTAGAAGCTCACGTGAAGATGGAATCAGCTAATACATAGATTTTAGCTAGTTAAATCAATTTATTCTATTGAAAGTTGACATATTTAAAATAGACTTGGTTTCTTTATTTATTGCTTTCATAAATAAACAAAGGTACAATCCTTCTGGATGAAATGTCAATACAGTGATGGCCGAAACGGCCGTCCTCAACAAATATACTATAGGCAAGTTGTAAAATATTTACAAGTGTTTTAGTGAAAACTAGTAGCTCACGTGAAGATGGAATCAACAAATGTAAACATTTATTCATCTATACAGGCAACGTTCCAATAATGGGTATGTTACCATCTTCAGGCCTTATTCCTCCTGCACCCTATTAAAAAATAACGCCGTGACATAACCTTAATACATGTATGAAAACAGTGCATATATGATTTCATTAACTCACAGAACCATTGTCAATGTTTACTAGCATTGATTCAAGCTTTATTGAGTGTATCGCTAGTACACATGAACAAATTGCTGTGATTTAATGTAAGCATATATGCGCTGTGTTCATAAATATACTAAGGTTATGTCACGGCGCTATTTTTTAATAAAGTGCAGAAGAAATAAGGCCTGAAGACATTAGCTTACCCATTATTGGAACGTTGCCTGTATAGATAAATAAATCGCTACAAAGCAATTGAAAATGTTCTGTCTCAGTAAGTTTTTATAAGTTCACAAAAATTAAAGTTCGGATAGTCATAAACTAAAAGTGATTAATAAATAAATATTTGTACCTGAGTCGCAAATCAACTGCTTTTATTTAACAATAATCTCTGCGAGTGTAAAGACGATTAAACATTTTTTGTTCATAAATACCCTTTCTAAGAGTACCTTTATATTGTTTGTCATTACAGGTGACGAAAACGGTTGATTTTATTGTGGTGGGAGCTGGTTCAGGAGGAAGTGTGGTGGCAAATAGGCTAAGTGAAGTGCCTGACTGGAAAGTTACGTTGTTGGAAGCTGGCGGACCAGCTCCAGTAGGCACTCAGTCTCCAGGAATGTACTTCAACTACCAAAGATCTGAAATTGATTGGAATTTTAAATTAGAAAAACAGAAATTCTCTTGTCTTAGCAGACCTGGTGGCATTTGTCGTTGGCCAAGAGGTAAAACAAAAACTAGTCTTTAGCATTTGAAATTGGTTTTGAATTTTAAACTTATGTTCAAGTCTGTATCTAGCATACTGCTCTTTGAGTCATATGACTTTTCATTCACCATGGCTTATTTTGCTAGACATGTTACTGTTAACTACAGATAGAATATATGATACTATATCATTTGGAAAATGCAACTTGTACAAGTGGTTTATTGGTAAATATATATATATATATATATATATATATATATATTTAATAAATTTAAAATATTTCAAACACAAGAATACTTTTAATGAATATATTTATTCAAAGCTTTTCGCCGATAAAAAAAAAAAAAGAAAGCTTATCGCCGTTATATATATATATATATATATATTATAACGTACCTTCACTTATGTTTGTCTACAGGATAATTTTGACTCTTAGGAAATTAAATTAATAACCCAGCTACTACTTGCTTTTATAATAACAGATTTATTTTATCCTGAGATCAATATTGCATTTACATTTAGTTCATATAATTCGTTTTACTAACTCTAATATTTGCCGATAGGCATCAAGACTCTTATTTGACTATTGATTTTTTTAACAATTCTAAATTTACTTTCTTTTAGCTATCTTAGGGCGTGTATAAGTTACTGCACTTGGTTTGATAAATTTTATATTTCAATTAATTATGACTTTTTAAGGAATTTCTAAAGTTTAAAAGATTCTTAATGTTTGTTACTTTAAAGAGTTGGCTTTAAGTTAAAAATAAATGTATTACTTATTACTTGCGTGGTTCCTTGTTTCACTTTACTTGACACAAATTCACTTATTAATATTTTCTATCAATTTCACTTTTCTTAATCTCTCGAAATGCTTCTATGCCGTAACTGACTTTATTAATCACTCCCTTATTAATTCCACTTACTATTTAGTTATCTCCCTTATTCAATTTCTCGTACTACTTTCTTATCTCCCTCACTTATTATAACTCATTAATTTGTAATCTCCCTTGCATTAATCTCACTTATTACCCTTTAATCTCCCTTACTTTAAATTGCCACGTTACTTTGTTTGAATTTGATATTTCTTACTAAAACTGAACATTACTTCTCCCTCGAGTCCTGCATTATGACTCCTCGAGTCGTAACACCTGACCCTTTCGAGTACTGAAATTTGACTGTCTTTCCTGAATATCCTCTTGGATCGTATCCGTATGGGTTTCATCCCCTCTTCAAATTTGATTGGCTCCCTTATGGCGCTCAAACTCTGGCTAGCCTATGAAATTTTTATGCTTCCCTCACTTTCTTTTGGGCTTCGTGGGCATTTGTTGAACTTTCCCACAGGTGAAGGTGTTTTTCTGTATTCTCAGGGATTCCTAGTCATAAATCTCCCTGGTCCGTGGATGTCTAGGTAAAGCTTCTCTCCCATGAACGAGGCACGTCCTGGTTTACTTACAATGAACCCCTTTTGAATTATTTTTATTTATGACTTGCAGGTGTGTGCAGTAACTTATTTCTGCCGATAGATCTGACAATAAACAAGCTAGGTATATCCCACAAGTTAAAATATTTTTCTAACAATTTTCTTAACCTAATGAATTTCGTTATAATATATATGTGTGTGTGTGTGTGTGTGTTGAATAGTTATTATCTGGAGTACATCCTTTTATTCTGAAGTGCACAAAATCGCAGTTCCGACGTTTCGGTAGAATCTCATCTAGCATTGACAAGATGAACCCAACAACAGTTGAAGAGCAAGTGTAGAGCACAGATCACTCTCATCCTATATATAGAGGAGTGAAGCCATGCCCATTGACGTCAATCCTATCAGTGGTCCCTCTAATAAAATGCAAGAAAACAGTACCATTTTTCTCAGTCTCCTTCTCGTTTGCATCAACCAGAAGGAAACTTTGGCGGTGTAACGCTTTATCAATGGCATATTCCTTATATCCATTGTTTCTAAGTACCTCTTTCATAGTAATAAGTTCATGGTCCCTCGAATAGATGTCCGTTAACTTGTGAGACCGAGAGAAGAGAGTGTCAGCGACAGCCTGGATCTGAGATGGGTGGTGATGTGACTCAGCGTTAAGATATCTATTGGTGTGAGTCGGTTTTCTGTAGACCAAATGATGAACACAACCATTCTGACCCTTCCTAACCAAGACGTCCAGAAACGACAAGCAGTCATCACTCTCTAGTTCCAAAGTGAAAAATATCCTGGAATGGCAAGAGTTGAGGTACGTAAGGAACTTATCAAGTTCTGTACCACCATGTTGCCAAATCATAAAGACGTCATCCACATAATGAAACCAAGATTTAGGTCTGAGAAAGCATCATTCAGGGCGTCTTGCTCAAAGAACGTCATAAAAATATTGGCTACAGCTGGAGAAAGAGAAGATCCCATCAAAGGGGCACCATCAAGGATTGGCAGACTCTTTAGGAGGCATGGTATATGTTCTGTTTACATACATAACATCACCATCGACAAGGTTCCTGGTAACGCCAAAGATAAGATCTTCTTGGAAAACCAAGGTGTTTACAGCGTTTCTTGCGGAGTTTGTAGGAAATCGTACATTGGCCAAATGAACAGACATATCTCAGCTGGACTTCAGAAGGACAAACTTGGCCTTAAAAACAAGCAAAAAACGTCGGCGCTGTACAAGCACCACTGCGATATAGGGCATACCATTGATTTCCAGTCTTGCCGACAGATTGCTCAAGTGGAAAACTACAGGACTAGAATTATTCGTGAGGCTGTCGAAATAGAGAGTCAAGGGAGTCTTAACAAACGCGATGATACTTTGAATTTGCCCGAAGTGTGGAAATGTGTCATCGATAGATTTTATTGGCAGAATGTGAGTAATTGTTTGGCTCCGGTGTGTGTGGATTGACGTCAATGGGAGTGGCTTCATTCCTCTATATATAGGAGCAGAGTTATCTGCGCTCTTCACTCGCTCTTCAACTGTTGTTGGGTTCACCTTGTCAATGCTAGATGAGATTCTAGCAAAACGTCGGAACTGCGATTTTGTGCACTTCAGAATGAACGGATGTACTCCAGATAATAACTATTCATATTTTTCAATCCATGAAGGAATACATATCAGCATTATATATATATATATATATATATATATATATATATATATATATATATATATATATATATATATATATATAGAACTAAGTCAAAATACAAATACAAGAATTATAATTGAATTTACAATTCAAAGCTTTTTGTTTGCTAACAGACAAGAATTTTATAATTCTTGAAATTGTATTTTGACTTAGTTATTTATTAATACAATAATACAATTAATATATATATATATATATATATATATATATATATATATATATATATATATATATATATATATATATATATGAAGTTAATATATTACTAAGTAAGTAATTTTACTAAGGACGAAATTACTTACTTAGTAATATATTAACTTCATAAAGTCAGTGCAACGGAAAAACAATGGATAACGTTAAATATCAAGAATATATATATATATATATATATATATATATATATATATATATACATATATATATATATATATATATATATATACATATATATATATATATATATATATATATATATATATATATATATATATATATATATATATAATAACAACATATGCACCATGTTCAGGCACCAAATTATAACATAAAGCTTTAGTTACTTGTTATAATGTTATTTTTAACTTTGATGTCTAAGTCTTTATATTATTTATAATAGTTGGGTGCCAGTTTACCTATTGCTTGATTTATTTATCTGTAATTTAATTATTTTACCTTACTCTATGGCCCATCTTAAACACCTTCGTCTTGACTCCTTTCTTTATAAAAGTGGCACAATAATTATTAATAGCAGCAATAAAGCAACAAAACTTGGTTACAATTCCTATATTACTGAATTATCCTTATTACATTGATTTAAATATAAAAAACAAAGCAATTGAATTTATCTTCTTACATATATCCTTTATAATTAGTTTATTATATTTTGAACAAATTATTTAGGTAAACAATGTATATAATTATATTCAGTAAATTAGTATTTGAGTTCCCTATACCTAAATTTTCTCAAGGCGTTGATAACTTCTTGCCTCTTGAAATTGCACCTTCGAGAAGTAATTACCTCAACAAGATGTGTTTTGTTTTGTTGATGTGTAAGATTTCTAGGTTATGGTAAATGTGTATTTGTGTCCTGTTTCTTTTATGTGATTGTAAAATGCTGAGTTGGAGTTCTGTTTGTGTTTCTCCACCCTATGTTTAAAGCTGCGATTTGTTTATCGAATATAGAAATTGTTGCATTTGTTGCAGTTTAGTTTGTATAAGCCTGGTACTTATAGTTTATCTTTGTTGTTGGTGTTGTGTTATATTTTGTATTGTAATTTGTTATTAGATTTGTATGCTATTTTGTATCCTGTTTTTTGAAATTTGCTGGCTATTTTATTTGTTGTTTCGCATTAATGAGCTAAGAATGTAGACTTTCATTTTTATGTGTAATATACTTATTTACAACTTATTTTTACTTTCAAAAATGTCTTGCAAATTATTGACAATCAGTGACCATGCGAAAGTTGCTTTACATCCGTACATTACAAAAACAAGTGTCTATAGAGTATTTTGAGCTCTTACTTTTGGTTTTTCAAAGTATATTCTTAATCTTGTTTACACCCTGTCAGTCAGTGCTTCAAAGATGAAATTAATGACTTCCTAAAAGGTTCTAAGTCACATACTCTTGACCTTAATTCAAACAAAAAATATTAAGAGATATCAGTTCCTGTTGATGTTTTTGGATTTATTTTTGATTCATAGTTCATACAGAGAAATTAGAACTGCTTTTTTCCTTCTGATAAATCATAAAATAAGAGATATTCCATTTCTCACTTTTTACAAATGTATTTTTGTTGCAATTTCAAAATGTATTAAAATTTTTTATAAAATATTGAATTCTACATTACTTGAAAAATTCACATAGTTGTAAGAATATTATTATTATGTTTTATATTTAGTCAATTTAAAAATGTAAAACTTTTTAAAAAGTTATTGTTACTCTTTTACTAACAATATGAAAAAACGTTTTGGGAAATATATAAATATTATACCACTGTATTTCACATAATTACCTGAAACAGAATATATAAACTTTAAATGTTTTTGATCATTTAAAATAACTGCCATATATTTGAAAAAGACACTAACAGATAGGGACTTTCTAGCAATTTGTGGTCTGTGCGTTAAAAACATTATGTAAATAAATAAATGTATATGAAAATGAAAGGATACAATCTCAGCTTTTCTTTGGTGTATAAATTTTAATGTTTCTAGTATCAGTAATATTTTAAACATGTTTAAGCCTTCAAGAGATTTTTACATCTTGAAAATTTTAATACCATGTGCTATGAATTTTCTTACAATGAGAAATATAGAAGAATAATTAATTAATTTTAGGAAAAGTGATGGGTGGGACCTCTGTTTTATATGCAATGATGTATATAAGAGGCAATCGCTGGGACTATGATAGAATTGCTGCTGCTGGAAACGAAGGCTGGGGTTTTGATAATGTCATGCCCTACTTTCTGAAATCAGAAGACAACAGAGATTTCGATAAGATTCCAGAGTTTAAAGGATCAAAGGTAAGTTTTAATTTTTTTAAAAATTAGTTTTTAATTAAATATAAATAATTAAAATATAAGATTGAACTTGAGAAATGATCTACTTGCCGAATTCATAATTTAAGAAAATGTATGCAACTTTACTTGGAAATAATTTTTTGATCACATCAATTTAAACACATGAATCTGATTGGAATAAAAATTGGATATTTGTGAAAGAATGGCAGACCCCGGATAATCCGCAAACCGGTTAATCCGCCCATGGATAATCGGGAGTTTACTGTATATATATATATATATATATATATATATATATATATATATATATATATATATATATATATATATATTCCAGTTAAAGTATTATGTTAGCCAAATAAACGAAATAATCAGCCAAACTCAGGTAAAGCATTTAAAATACTGTAAATAAACTACATTGAAAGATTTGTAAAACTAATCCCCTTCAGCGACCTGATACATGTTAGACACTGAACAGTTTTTTTAACGAAATTGTAAAGTAGTTCTGTAATTAATTATATATTGTTATTTGTGTCCAACAATAAAACTGAAATAGGGATGGTAAAACCCAAGATCTGGACCGTAACTATAACCAGACAACTTTATATGATCCAGGCAAACTCTGCTTGTGCCAGCACCATATAACCTCTATTAATTAAGCGTTTTTATAAGTAATAGAACTAAATTAATCCGTATTGGGCATTTACTAAAAGTTATTCTTCTAAATTTTGTTTTACCGATCAAATTGGATCCAAGGCTCTAGTGTAGAGAAGGTCTTACAGACCACCCACTGTCGAGACAACCCGGCTAATGTATTTTATTTACTAATAACGTGAAATTTATATATACACTTGGGAATAAATATTAAGTCAAATCAATTGTACCGTAATATATTTTCATCTTAAATCAGAGATAAATATTAGGTTATTAAATTCACGTTGTGCGCTTGAATTGTAAAACCAGGAAGTATAATTACTCATATCCTTGGTGCAGTTTATGTGAAGGTTGTTTTACCTGAGGTCCTGTGTTATCCCTGTAAGTTCCGACTCTGAAGAACCAAGCAGGATAATTAAAGTAAAGTCTCAGTGTTACTATTATAGGAAGAGGCGTAACCCCATCATCCGAAAGAGATGGGGCACAGTTATAAGGCTGACTACGATCATCAAATGTATAGAATGAATTGTGAGAGGTGAACTTCCAAAAAGGCCTTTATATCTTTAAAATTGAACATTTCTTTGTCTTTAAGGCTTATCTCTCCCTACAAACTAATAATGCTTTGCAATATTGTGAACATATGGATCATAGCTATATTTATCACGAAATTTCATCACCTTGCAGATTCTAATTCTGTAGTGTAGCACTCCTTTGACAACCTAATTTTTATTTTTAGAATATTAACAAATAAAAATTTAACAGCTTTTACAGCTGTTAGAATTAATTTTCTATAAATCATAATTAGCTATTGGACAACTACAAACTTACAGGAGGCTACGATCAGTGACACATTTGTACAGAAACTGAGGAGACTGTAGTAGTTTTATAAATAATAACCTTGAGTAATTTGACAGTCTTTATCATGTTTGTAAGAAAATATTTATACTGACTCCACCTCCCGTCTCTCAAGACCAAGTGCATGGTTCAATGGTGGCGACTATATACTGTTACAGAGCTGCACTAGGAATGTTGACTCTAAAACAGGTTCCAATTATTAAAAATAAAAAAAAGTAAAAAAATAACAATAAAAAATTGTGTTAGTAAAATGCATGTTTAAACGTTGTTGATGGAGAGAGAGAGAGAGAAAGAGGAGTCAAAAATAGAAAAAGAGAGAACTGTGCATATGAGACATACATTATATTTGAGAAAGTACTTTAGAGATAATAAGATAACACATTTTTAATTTTGTGTAAAAGTAATTACTTTTTCAGGCTTACCACAGTAAAGGTGGCTATTTAACGGTACAGAGGTTCCGAGATCAACCTGAAATAGTTCCTGATATCATGGCTGCAACTGCTGAACTAGGATTCAATGTAATGGGAGATTTAAATGGAGATAACCAAACTGGGTTTACAGTTTCACAATCCACTACTGAAAATGGAGAAAGGCTTTCCCTTGCTAAAGCATTTCTTTATAGGGATGAAGTAATATCTCGAAAAAATCTCAACATTATTACTCATGCTTTAGTAAGAAAATTTTAAACAATATATATAGCTATTAATATTATACAAATAATTCTAACTGACAGACAAAATACACAAAATCTATCTGATTTATTTAAATCTAATATATTTCTATTATTAAGTTTTTTAAAGGATATAGAAACTAAATTTTATTTTTTCTGAATGTAATATATAACTATACAAATCAGTTACTGAAATGCAAATAGATTATTTTAACAATTACTCTTAAATTGAATAACACATTTTTTATAGTTAAAGTTGCTTGTTGTAATCATCTTGAACTCAATGATTAAACATAGGTAATTATTGCATAATAATTGAATACTTTTGAACTTACTTGTTGACGCATTTCAAAACAATCATTTCATTTACAAAGCTGATACTCTAATGCCGGACAAGTTTAGGGCCATATGATTTGTGAGTGTAGAGAAGGAGTTAAGCTGGCTGTTTACTATATAATGGAATAAGGTATTGGATTTAAAGTGTGTGTGGTTGTTCAAGATATGTTTTTGTCTGTTGTGTGATGTTTGTATATTTCATATTTTTCTTAGTGGTTAGTTTTTTACTATGGTTCACCTTCAGAAAACCCACAATATGAAATAACCTACAAAACAACGAACACATAAATACAACACATATAACCCTTTCAACAACAAACAGACAAATACAATCTATCCGGTATAAACAAAATAACATGTAATGACTGCCTTAGCTTCTGTATTGGCCAATTTATATTGGTAAATCATTTAACACATGTTCTAAAGAACATATCAACGACTTAAAAAATATAAATCCAAAATCCAGCTATGCAACACATACAAAATATGCAACCCATATACACAAACATCCACATTAACTTAAATATCCTTCACATATTTAACCATGGTTAAAACTGACCTCTACAGAAAAATATGAAATTTACAAACATCACACAATAGACAAAGAACATATTTTTTGTGTGGCCACACTCACACTTTGAATCCAACACCTTATTCCATTACATGGTAAACAACTAGGTTAAGCCACCCCTTTGTACGATGACCAGTAGTTGAATGTCAGCTTCATAAATGAAACAATTCACTTAGTTATGCAATAATTACTTATACATTTTGTATCCCTGAAACTAATAATGCTGCAATCAGCATTATTAAGTAAAGTGATTGACTTGATTTGGGATTCGTGCAACATTATTGGAAACAAATATTTTTAAAAAACCCATCGGTTACTAAAAATTTTAAAGGTACAACTCATGACTATAAATAATGTCTAATAATTACATAATATTGCAGATATTTTATTTTAACTTGTGTTTATACAGTATCGTATTATTTTTTTTTAATAAAGTTTTCCAAACTTGATTATTTACTCATAATCACTTCATTTTATTAGGTTACTCGTATATTATTTAACAAGAAAAAACAAGCAGTTGGAATTGAGTATGAGCGCGATGACGTCATATATAAACTGTTTGCTAGGAAGGAAATAATTCTTTCTGCTGGTACTGTGCAGACTCCACAACTCTTGATGCTCTCTGGCATTGGTCCTGCTAATCATCTAAAAGTCATGGGTAATCAGAATTTTACATTTAATAGGAAATTCATTTTTGAAAAATAGTGAGTTGTATTTTCTTAAAAAATAAAAATTTTTATCTCAAGTAATCCATTAAAGTTTACATCAAATAACTAGTTAATTACCCTATATTTTAAATCTTTTTATAAAGATTCTTTTTACATTCAAAAATACAAATTATAAAAATGTTCTAGTGTCTTTAATAAAGATAAAACTTTGAAATTCCCTTTACAGAGATCATTGTTTGTACACAGAATTTACAAATTTGTGTAGAATGTATTGCTTCCATTTTCAGTGCTATTTTTATCTAGGTATTTATTATTTATTTTTAGTTTAAAAAATCTTTTGATTAATAAAAATAATCTACTTTGGTATGCAAAAAACTCTTAGTGATTTATTTATAGTTGTTTTTTGAAGGTACAGTAGAGTCTCAATAATTCGAGGTAGATGCGAACAAGATTCCCTTGGATTACACGGAAATACGTTCCATACATTAGACAAATTAGGGGTTCCAATGAACCCTAATATTATAAATAAGAATGGACAAAATATGTTTATAGAGCTTTATTTATTGAAGTACTTACAGAAATTAATGTTGCTTTGGAATACATTGCTCATCACGGTTGCTACATTTTTTTGGAAAAAGTGGTTTTCCGCATTTGCTTATTTGATCGTTTCCGTATTGCGGTGTCGTGTAGAGATCTTAACAGAAGCACAACTGTTGCCATGGTGTCTGTCTGTTTTTCAATATGGCATAGTGCAGTTTCCAAGGCTGTCATTCCTTCACCATGACTAATTTTCCCTTCTTGTACTGTCTCGGTTTAACCTTCAACTTTATTCTCCTCATCACTGCCTTCAGTAGTTTTTTGTACCATTTCACAATAAACGTAACATCTGTTATTTCAATTTGTTCGTCCTTACTCATCCATTAACTTACGCCTCTATCATCAGAATTTTCACAACCTGGTAGTTTCTTGATGAGAAATGTCAAATCTGTTTCTTCTTATGGATAAGTAACACAGTCAACAGTTTCATTATGACTCAGGAATTAATTCCACGAATTACTTGATGTTTCTTCTTTTATTTTTTACTATGATTCGGCTATTCAGTGCACAACTCATTTAACTGTAATTGTTTTTATAAAGCTTACAATCATTTCTTTCGTTTCAGTCGCTTCCAAAAGAGATTGTAAAAGGTAACATGTTTATTTTTTTCATACATTTCAGAATATCCTATTCCATCTGCTGGATTAAGCTCATGATATTTGCAGGTAGAAATAAAGCACGGATTTCATCAGACCACAGTTGATCTTCATTGGAGTGCGACGGAGCATTGTCTGACAGTAAATAATTTGAATTTTTTTCAAATAGATAAAACAGTCTGAATTAGGCTTGAATTTAACAGGAGGTCGAAAAATTAGGACTCAGAATTTTGAGACTCTGGTGTATATAGGTGGGGTGCAGACCAGCTCCACCTACTAAAAGGGGCTGGTCTCCCTTGTGGTACCTCAGTCTAACGTTACAGGCACAGATGCACGCACACACGCAACACACACTTTAATAAACAGTTATTTCTATTTTAAAATAAGGAACAGACAAAACTAAATCCAGTAGTTACAGACCAACTTCTCTTACCAGTTCACTACGGAAACTACTAAAGAAAATGATCAGCCAGCTTCTGGTCTGGTATCTCTGGTCTGGTATCTAGAAACGAATGGTCTTTTTAACAACAAACAGTGTAGATCCAGACTAGGACCATCAACAGTTGACCAATTAGTTTTGGTATTCAACTATATAGAATATGTTAGAATATTTAGAAATGTTTCTTATTGTTTTTTGAACAAAAGCATATTATATAACAAATTAGCTAAAAATTAAGTTTAGTACTAAATCTTATTATTTCGCTGATTGGTTACAATAAATGACTTTGATTAGCGCATAGAATATACAAATCTAACTAAAAATAACTTAAAAATAAAATTTAGTTTAGTATGTATTGTAGTGGCGCCGAGCGCAGCACTCTTCACATCGAGTGTGGTGCACGCTGAAACCTCATTCTGGATTTGCGATACTACAGGTTTTTGACTTCCGGACTACTGATGCTCTACTCTATTAATATTTAGTTAGTTATAAGAATTTGTGTTACAGAAAATTATGAAATTAAAGAGAAACCTGTATATATATATATATATACAGTAAACTTCCGATTATTCGTGGGAGGATTAAGCGGTTTGCGGATTATCCGGGGTCTGCCATTGTTTTACAAATATCCAATTTTTATTCCATTCAGATTCATGTGTTTAAATTTCCAAACGGTGAATTACGATGTAAATACATATAAGGCTTAATAGAAGTTAAGAAGAAGAGAATAGATATGTAAATATGTACGTACTAATTTTTACATTGAAAGGGAAGCATCCCGACGCGGGCCAGCGAAATAAAAGGGGCGAGCAGACTACTGTATATAAGAGACAATGACAAAATGCTTGGACGCCCAAAAACCTAATGTGTATCAGAAGATTGTAAACAAATGTCAGCTAATCTCGGCTATAAATAGTCTAGGACGTGACATATGCATTATCCATGTCTGTCATATACATTATCGATCTTTATGGCTTTGTGACACAAGTAGACACTGTGCGACAAAATGGTTCTCAAGAAACTTAGATCGTACATTAATGGTAAATCAATGCTCACAAAAAAACAGACGAAAGTGACAGTTTTTTTTGTTAAAAAGTGAAAGTATTATGTGTAAAGGAAATTACATAGGTACATACATACTTACTTTTGACATATACGTATGTACGTATTGTAAATAGTTAGACATATAAATATACATGTTATAATCCGTCAAATACATCGACATTTTTTATTATTTTCTGTATTTATTTTGTCCTCTGAAGATTATTTGTGAATTGCATTAACCAGGGTCATTATTTGTGTAACCTATGGTATTATAATCGATTATCGATCGTTTTGCGTATTCTTTGTTCATAGCGGATTATCCGGGGAATTCGTTATCCGGCGTTGCCGGGCCACCCTATTCCACGGATAATCAGGAGTTTTCTGTATATATATATATATATATATATATATATATATATATATATATATATATATATATATGTGTGTGTGTGTGTGTGATACTTATAATCACATTTGTGAATACAAAATTAATAAACGATGTTTTGAGTATGAATAACTCAAACTTTATCAACATTGAGCTTCAAACTAGAGATAGGCAGCACAATTTTTTTTTATATTGTGAAAGAAATAAGCTTAGTTCCTAAATGTTTGTTGGAAGTGCACCTACAGTAAAAGAGTTTATTTATATTCTTGAAATGTATAATATTTTATACACAATGTATTTAAAACTTAAAAATAACAAAATCAAGATCCATTTATGTTCAATTAATGCTCCAGTTAAACAAAAGTTTTCTGTTCAACATACAGGTATACCTATGGTGGCTTCAGTGCCTGGAGTTGGTAGCAGTCTGCAAAATCACATCTCTTTCAGTGTACCCATAGAATTAACTAAAATACCAAACTACAATAGACTAGATATAGCTGCACTTGAAGACTACATTTTTGATAGGACAGGACCAATGACATCCACCGGCATGATACAGGTATCTCATTTTTAACATAGTATTCTCACCGCTTATTTATATTCTTTTAAAGTATTCTCACCGCTTATTTATATTCTTTTAAATATTTGCAGATTGTACCCATATAACAATTTATATAAAAAATGTTCAAATAATTATTTACAACATTGTTTGTAACATATTTTACAACATTCTAAAAAATGCTAATTTCTTATTTTAAGCCATTAACCCATTTTATGTTAACTATGTTTAACCCGGCAGAGGTTGCGTCATGGTCTATTCCACCGGGCTTTCACCATTTTCTTAATATCTCGAACTGCCGATTTTTGTAAGCTTACACCCCCTCAGTACCTTCAAATAGACTCGTCCACTGTCGAATGCCGTGTTTGTATTTTCGCTATCACAAACGAGTGTCTTAGTGTAGCAGCCTAAACAAAAGCCATGTGGAAACCACCGTGCGCGACCCGCGTATGTGCTAAAGTGTGACATAAATTTTAATTTCGATTTTTTGTTATTGATCGTTTAGTGCATTGTGTGTTATATTTATTGTGTTACTACGCAATATGAATCAATCAGAGGAAGAAAGATTTGCTAGAACGTTAGATAGTGTAGAAAGGGAAAAAAGGCGTGATGAAGAAAGTTTTCAAGATCCTGGTAGTGTTAGAAGACAACTTTTCCGTGAAAAGAAACATTGAAGAGATGCTGGGCCTACAGTCACAATGGCGAAATATTGAAGAAGATGCACATGAAGAATGATGGGGTCTATGCAACTAGAGACAAAAACAGGAAATAAAAAACTCGGTGCAACAGCTGCGTTAGATTCATCTGCAGGGAACACACAGTACCTTCTTGTCAAGACTGTGCCACCAAAGGGCATCAATCGTATGAGGAACTGTAAGGAATTTCAATGCTATAACCCTCAGGTGCTTAGACATATTGCATGTAACTTTTTGTTTAAAATCATAAATTTTTACAGTTTCATTTTGTCACTATAATTGTAATATTATGATAAATTTACTTAAACTTTCAACACATTTTGATTCAAAATTGTTTCTTTTACTTTACAGCTATTGTAAACATCCAGTACATTTCATATTCAGAAATTAGTTTTCTTTCAGAATATATTATTAAACATAAGTATTTGTAAAAGAGTTCTTATGTTATGACAACTTATCTAGAATTTTGTATTTTTTTCAAAAAATAAATTTGTTAAATCTTAAAATATTTTAAAAAATTATTTAATACATTATTGTCGCAATTAAAACCAATAGAACTTAAGTAAATACATTATACTTAATTACGATGTATGTATTTTTAAAATAAAATATACTTCAGTATTTTTTTCGCATTAATAAAATGACCTGGTCGAATCCAACGCGTGCGACCCCTCACGTTTTATTTTTCACGCGACCTCTGCCAGGTTAACTTATCTGTGCCCAAGACCTTGTTTTTTGTGAATTTTGTGTTTTACTGCTAATATTATTTGAATTATGTAAAAAAAGTTTACTACCATTATTTACAAATTATTATCCAATGGGTAGTAATGTTTAACATTATAAATGATAATATAAATATTGTTAATCATTATACAAGTGCTATTTGAGGAATAATTTATGGTTTTGTATTTTATATAAAGTAATTTCTTTCATTAAGAGTAAATGTTAATTTGCTATAAGAGACCACTTACTTTCAGTCACTTAATGAATATGATTTTAATCATTCAATTAATTATTTTAATTCTTTCCATTGCAATAGGTATAAATCTATGATTAGATCTACATACCATCGCTTCTATGTTAATCCGGATCATGTAATTATAAATCTTGATTGATTTAATTGTCCTGGTACAGCATCAATTTTTATCCCTAAGTTAGGAATTGATTGATAACAATCGAATTTGAATGTTTTATGGTAAACTAATTCGATTATCAAAATCTAGTAATCACAATTTATCATTATTACCTTATTAGTTGATTCCATTTTCCATTTGTTATGAGCTACTAGTTTTCACTAAAACACTTGTAAATATTTTACTAACTTGTCTATATTAGCACTTACTTATATTTACTGAGGACGGCCATTTCGGAAGATGTGTCCCATTGTCTACTCAGACGTAACTCCTACTACAGTAAGTAGGTACTACAGAATTGAGTGCTACTATAGGCAAGTTGTAACATAATTAGAAGTGTTTTTAGTTTTATAGGTTATAAATGTGAATTTTCTTTGACAACTTTATCCAAACAGTGTAAGCCCTATGAAACTTAATGACAGCAAAGACAACATCTAAAGCGCTAAAATATGCCGTCTTGCAACATATAAAGTCTTATACTTAACTTGTACTTAAACAGTGTTGCAGCATCGTAGTTTTTGGTTGGGCTTCCCGATCAGTCTTATGAGTTACTTTTTAATTACTTGTACAAAAAGGTCAGTAAATTCTTTTTGGCAATGGTGAGTATTTTCAACATTCCTTTAAATGTATGAATTAAATCAGTCAAAATTACTAAAGGTATGAAGCGGTTAATGGGTCATGAAGTGTACATTGCATTTTAAGGTACACCACAAAAATGCCCAACATTTCGTTTATCGCATGATCGATCGGTCTTACTTGCAAATCTTGGCTTGATTTTCAACTAATACACATATATTATTACATATATATATATATATATATATATATTCTTGATATTTAACGTTATCCATTGTTTTTCCGTTGCACTGACTTTATGAAGTTAAAGTATATACATATATATATATATATATATATATATATATATATATATATATATGAAGTTGATATATTACTATTGTAATTACTTTTACCCACCACTAAGTGCAATAATTTTACCTTGTTGTGATGAGGCACCTTTCGGTCACTTGATCATTGTTGAATCACTGATATTTTTCTGGTGTAGATGTTCGGTTCGTGATGTTGGTATTTGTTGACGTTACACGCATTTTCTCTGGTTCTGCGTGTATGATGTTTTTATACAGTATGTCTTCTGTATATTATGTGGTCTGTAGGTTCATTAAATTATTGTGTGTGTTTTTATAAATGTGGTATTTATACCACTAGAATATATATACATATATATATATATACACAAACTATAATACAGTTGATTCGCTTTTCAACTGTTATTGGGTCACCTCATCAATACTAGATGACATTCTAGCGAAATGTTGAAACTGCAATTTTATCTACTGCAAAATGAACTGATGTACTCCCGATATTAACTATCCATCATATTTTTTTATCTATGAAGGAATATGTATCAGCATAATATATATATATATATATATATATATATATATATATATATATATATATATGTGTGTGTGTGTGTGTGTGTGTGTATTTGAATAACCTATGTTTTAAAATATATATATTTATGTGTGTGTGTGTGTGTGTGTGTGTGTGCGCGCATGTGTGTGTGTGTGTGTATTCAAATAATTCTTAAAAATTTTAATCCATTTTAACTATAATTTATGTTAAAGACAATTGAGAAATAATTTTTATCTATGTATTCAATTATTATTATTAATTGTACAGGTTACTGGTTTCGTACACCTTAATGAGTCAAATCCTAACCAGGATCTTCCAGATGTTCAGATATTCTTTGAAGGTTACGATGCAAATTGCTCTGTCACTGGAATGGACAAGGCTTCTAGGAACAATCGTTTCATTCAGTAAGAATTTTTAGTGCTAAATTATATTAAATATAACCTGAATTTAATAAATAAAATGAATAAAATTGAATTTATAGCTGATTAAATGAATTTCAATTGATGGAAAATTAGTTTACATTTCACACATTTAATTACTAAATGGTTTTAAAGTTAAAATTACTACTATTGGTATCACTCGGCAAAAAACCTCTACTTACTGATATGACCGTATGCTAGTACTAACTAGCGTAGAAAGCATAACAGTTTTTAAACAATAATTTTATGGATATATATATATTAGGTTAGTTAGTAGGGTTAGTTCTAGTACCAAGCTTAAAGCTTGTTTAGGAATTTTTGGGCTAGATAGGAGACTGACAGACCTACCTAGTGGCAATAGTCCAAAACTGCAATCTCTTGGAAATAAATAAATAGACACATATAAAAACTTATTACACTATTGAAAAATTTCGATCATACAATGATCTTTATCAATCAAAAAAGGTAAGACCCTCTCAATTCTCGATAAAGATTATTGTGTGAGATTGCAGTTTTGGACTATTGCCACTAGTTAAGTCTGTCAGTCTTCTATCTAGTCCAAAAATTCATATATATAAATTCATATATATATATATATATATATATATATATATATATATATATATATATATATATATATATATATGCTGATACGTATTCCTTCACAGATGGAAAAATATGATGAATAGTTACTATCTGGAGTATATCCGTTCATTCTGCAGTCTATAAATTCGCAGTTCCGACGTTTCGCTAGAGTCTCATCCAGCATTGACGAGGTGAACCCAACTGGATGAGTTTCTAGCGAAACGTCGGAACTGCGAATTTATGGACTGCAGAATGAACGGATGTACTCCAGATAGTAACTATTCATCATATATATATCTTGATATTTTACGTTATCCATTGTTTTTCCGTTGCACTGACTTTATGAAGTTAATATATTACTATTGTAAGTAATTTTATCCACCATTAAGTGCAATGATTTTACCTTGTGTGATGAGGCGCCTTTCGGTCACTTGACCATTGTCATTCAAGGTCGAGTGACAATGGTCAAGTGACCGAAAGGTGCCTTATTACGCAAGGTAAAATCATTGCACTTAATGGTGGATAAAATTACTTACAATAGTAATATATTAACCTCATATATATATATATATATATATATATATATATATATATAAAGAACTAAGTCAAAATACAAATACAAGAATTATAATTGAATTTACAATTCAAAACTTTTCGTTGGCTAACGGTAACAACATCATCAGGAATATTCCTGATGATGTTGGTACTGTTAGCCAACGAAAAGCTTTGAATTGTAAATCCAAGCCGTAGAAGAATATATACAATATTTCTAGGGATTCTTCTTGTACTTATAGTCAAAGACTCTTCAGTTCAGGAATAACTGACTTTTCCTTAGATTATTTTTGTTGTGTATTCAAGTTTGCATAGTCTGAAAAGCAAGGAGTAGCAGCAAGAAAAATTTGTAACAGTAGCAATAGAGGAGCTCAGGTCTTCATTCAGCTTCTGGATAGATTGTTCCACAACTACCAGATGGGTCAAGAGTGCCGAAGGATTGAAGAAATTGAGTTGTGTGAGGATGTTATTCAATTATAGGAAGATTTAATCCTTATAATATGCTGAATGAAAATGCTTTTTCTCTTTAAATGTTTATATTATTGAGGGTGAAACCCTACTGACAGAGGATGCTAAAATATTACATTCTGCTTCACTTATTCTATCTACTTTATCTTCATTTGAATAAAAGCTAACACCATGTAAAATTCTGATAGAGACAAATGTAGTTTACATTTTAAAAAACTAGCAATACTAGAAAATCAAACTGAAACAGCATTAAAAGGTAAAAACTAAATAAAAGATATGACATTAACTTTCAACATCAAAAGCTTACAACAATCAATATTTGATGTAACAACACACCTAGAACATAACACTATGTAAAATAGCTACACCATTAGACATCACAAAATTCATGAAGCGACGTTAAGGATTCAAGAACAAGATTTGACAGCAAGGTGGTTGAAGGGGCTCACTGGCACAAGGAGATGAAGGGAGGTCATTGGGAAGGCGAAAATCTGTTCTGTATAATTATATTTGTGTTTGTTTTGTAATAACCATACTACTGAAGGATTAAATAATTCATGTATCATGGCAATAATGATTTGCATACTAGGTACAATTTTGTTCATCATTTGGCCATTTCTAGTAACTTTTAAAACAATATTATTATTAAGTCTCATTTATTGACTTATAGGGCAGTTAAGCCTTATTCCTTGACTTATAGGGCAGTTAAGTCTCATTCCTTGACTTATAGGGCAGTTAAGTCTCATTCCTTGACTTATAGGGCAGTCTAGTTCAATTAGAATTGAAAATGTTTATAATAAGAATGGTATGCCAAATGTTATATAGTTACAGCTCAAAATATTATTAGATTCTAGTTTCCCTTTCCCTCATTACTGGACTGCTTAGTGTATTATTGTTCTTTATTAAAAATAAGCCACGACAAATCTTTCTAAAGTTACATGACCAACAAAAAATTAACATATTTATAATTTTTATAGAGTTTTGTTTTGTTTTGTTTCAGAATAATTCCAACTTTGTTAAGACCTTTCAGTAAAGGTTTCATAAAACTTAAAAGCACTAATCCAAAAGAAGCACCGAAGATATTTTCAAACTATCTCACAGCACACCCTGATCTTGAACTTTTAGTCAAAGGAATAAGGTCTGTTTTTACAATAATAAACCTTTAAAGGATATCTAAATTTGTACAACAAATTAGAATCAGTAGAATGTGGATAAAACAGGTTTGAGGGAAGTAGAAAAATATGAAGCCATAAACAAGAGTCATTATAAAAATGATAAAATTTAATTAAAGAACAGTTAGAAATTGTTTATCCTAATTTTTATTTTAATTACAATTATTTTTTATATTTTAAAAATATATTTTTAAAAAAATTGTTTTTTGTTTAAATAATTCTTGTTGATATGTAAGACAAGTAAAATTACTATTTAAACAGGCAACATTTCAATAATGGCTACATTATCATCATCTGACCTTAAATGTTTGGGGTTTAATGTTTGCCATTACTAAGATTGCCAATAGGGTTGCATTGCTAAGACGCCAACAGGGCTGCCACGATGTGATATTTAAATACACCATTTTGTGTTAACGTTTTACACAATCTATAGTACTATACAACATTGCCATAAGGCAGTGTCTATGTTACAGCTTTACAACAATGCACAAATAATTCAAACCACACAAATGATGCAATATTAGTAACTCACCGACAAATGACAATGTTTTGTGACGTAAATAACGGACAAGTCCAAACTTAAACTAAAATGACAGAAACAAATGCAAATCAAACACACATAAGTGAGAAACTTATGAGCTGTTATTGAAACAGTGCCTGTTTAAATAAATAGTTGTACCTCACTCAAGATGTCTAAACTATAAGGTCTTGACTGGTCACCAGCTCATCGATTCCCCCACATGGACAGCCTCCTTCGGCTTTTGTCCCCCTTCATGGGACACAGGGGATTTGGTGCTACATCCCAGATCGCCTGGTTTTCCGTGACCCCGCTGTTGTCTCACAGTCATCTTCCTTGGCCTTCCTAATTCTTTTTCTCTAAAAAGTGTTTGTGGCATGCTATAAATATGTTTAACCAACTTTTTATACACGTCAAATCTTCAAAATTAAGGAGTTTAATAAGTGGATTAGTAACAGTCGACTTATAGAAAGTCTTTGTTTTGTTTGGTAAACCTTTTTAATAAACACATCCTCTACATTACTATATTCTGGCGGCTTAGTTTTCAAATACAGTATACATTTTTGTATTTTTTAAAAATTGTCTGGCCTATTGAGTTGATCAAATAAATTTAAGATATACATCTGGTGTTTTCAACTCTTGATTTGTTTTATCACTTTAACTTTATCCGCTATAATAAAAACTTTCATTTTTTTCCACTTTGCTAAATTATTTTTAAAAATTGTTTCCCGTCTGAAGTCTGTACTTTATCTATCAAAATGCAAAGAAGTAGGGAGTGTACCAGTGCAAGGCTCAGTTTAAGGGCCTGAAAAGGATCTTAAAACAAAATCTCTTTTCCTAGACACCACTAAGACTCCTATACAGTACTTCACTTTAAAGGGTCCCGGTCTGTTTTTAATAGGACAGCAGATTTATTTATATTGCACAATTTAATGCGATAATATTGAATAATTAAAATGAAGGAACAGTTTTGAAATCAACAAAAAATAAAGAAAATTAACCCAAAACCATTTCAATTTATGTTTATACATTTAATCCCGTACATTTGTAAACTGGATTCTACAAAGTGTAAATTAGTTGCTGTTAACAATAGTTATAACGTCAATAATTATTTTATTTTTGGTTGATCATTTGTTTTCTTGTTGTTGTAATTGTAAATATACTTAACAAATTATTACTAATATATGGATAATTACATCATATTCTACTAAACAAAGAAAATCTTTCAATAAATGACAAGGTTTTATTTTTAAAAAAATATTTGTTGATTCCATCTTCACGTGAGCTACTAGTAATCGCTAAACACTTTTAAATGTTTAAAACTTGCCTAGAGTAGCACTTACTTTGTTTTTTGAGGATGGCCGTTTTGGGAGATATGTCCCATTGTCTACTCAGACCATAACTGATCTCAAGGTTTACGTAGGGTGTTAGGATGGGGGTGGAATATTTTGGTGGTGTTGGTGTATTTTGTGTGTATTAGGAGTTATGATGTCAAAAAGAGTGTGTGAGTTGTAATGTAATTGTGTATTGAGTATGTGTGTAGGGTGTAGTTTGAAGTGCCTGTATATTTCGTATTGTTCGGTTATGTAGCATTGGTTATTTCTGGGTTGTTTATGAAGAATTTGTAGGTTAGATGTTATATCTATGTAGTCATGTTTTGTGGAGTTGAAAGGATCGGCGAAGTTTGATTGGTAATTATTGTTTGTTAGTGCTTTTATATGTTCTTGGTAACGTGTGTAGAAGGACCGCCCTGTCTGGCCTATGTAAAAACTGGGGCACGAACTGCAAGTTAGTTTGTAAACTCCAATGGTGTTGCAAATGTCGTCGATTTTGTTGTTGGGTTTTAATTGTTTGTTGAGAGTGTTGTGTGTGGAGTAAGCTATTTTGTAGTTGTATTTTCGTAATGTGTTGGTTAGATTGTGGGTTTTGGATGATCTGTATGGTATTGATAAGTATTATTTTATGGAATTGTCATGTTGTGTGTTTGTATTTGGGTTATTAGGTTTATTTTTTAGGCGGTTGTATAATTTGTCAATCATTGTTTGGTTGTATCCATTAGTTTGTGCTATATATTTTATGGTGTTTAACTCCTGGTAGTGTTCTTCTTTGTCTAACTGTGTTTTAAGCAGACGATATATCATGGTGTTGTAAGCAGCCAGTTTATGTTGGTGTGGGTGGTTTGAGGAGCTGTGAATGGTCGTATTGGTACTAAGTGGGTTTTCGGTATATGTTGAATGACTACATAGACATAACATCTAACCTACAAATTCTTCATAAACAACACAGAAATAACCAACGCTACACAACCGAACAATACGAAATATACAGGCACTTCAAACTACACCCTACACACATACTCAATACACAATTACATTACAACTCACACGCACTTTTTGACATCATAACTCCTAATACACATAAAATACACCCACCCCCACCCTAACACCCTAACCTACATAAACCTTGAGATCAGTTACGGTCTGAGTTGACAATGGGACACATCTCCCGAAACGGCCGTCCTCAACAAACAAAGTAAGTGCTACTATAGGGAAGTTTAAAAAATTTAAAAGTGTTCAGTAAAAAAATAATGGTATGTGAAAAATATTTTTGAAAACAATTTTTTAACGTAATATGTAGCTAATATATATGCTTTATATTGTATTCACAGAAATGTTTATATTAAACAAATTAAAAATATGTTCATATTAAATGATTATTTAATCACATATAATTTACAAAAATAATTTATTTTGAGAACTATAATTAATTGTTAAACTGTTTGTTGTAGATTTGTTCAGAAAATGATTTCAACTAAAGCTTTAAAACCACTGGGCCCATCAATCGTCTATAAAAGAATAAATGAACAGGCACCATCTTGTGCTATTCTAAAACAAGATTCTGAAGCATATTGGAAATGTATGGTCAGACATTTGACAAATCCAGAAAATCATCAAGTGTCATCTTGCCGTATGGGGCCATTAACAGACAGTAAGTAGCAAAACATATATATATTAGTTGATTCCATCACATTAGCTACTAGTTATTAAATAAAATACTTTAAAATATGTTATATTTGCCTATAGTAGCACTTACTGTATATAATTGTTGAGGGCCGTTTCGGGAGATGTGTCCCATTGCCAACTCTGTTGTTATGGTCTGAGTTGACAATGGGACACATCGCCTGAAACAGCCGTCCTCAACAATTATATAAGTAAGTGCTACTATAGGCAAATATATCATATTTACAAGTGTTTTTAGTTCAAAACATATATCTTATATTCAAATCAATGTAAAGTGTTTTTAAGTAGTTTTATTGTTTCTATTATTTCAAGATACTATTACCACTTAAATTAATTGAAAATGTACAAAATATAATAATAGTCTGTAATCTTTTAACATTTATATTTACAATCGTGATATTTCACGTTGTTCATTATTTTTCAACAAGTAATACAAGTATAAACAAGTAATATAAAAATTAAAATTTTCATGTCAATTCATACTTAAATCAACAAAGAAAAATTTTACTTGAGTTTATAAAAATTGTATAATTATAATTAATATAAATATGTATATGCATATGTCAGAACAACAAGCAAATTTCGTTGCAATTTTCCATTTTCTTTTTTATGTATGATTGGACTATTATTTTTGTTTGTTACTATTTTTACGTTTTTTTTATGTCACTTGTTGTGTTGTAGTTTCTTTTTGATTTCCTTTTTTAATGTCTGTTTATGAAGCAAGGTTCGATGCCATTAATCCAGTTTGTTTGTTTATATAATTCTTAACATTCATTTTTAAACCTAGAGCATTATTTATTGTGTCGTAATCATAGCAACAATTTTGGGTTGTGGAATAGAAGTTTCAACAACCAGATGGGGGCAAAACAAATTTATATACATCTTTCAGAAGTACATTGGCTCAGTGCCAAAGTGCGCTAGACTTAAAAACATGAATTGTTATATATATATATATATATATATATATATATATATATATATATACACACACACACACACACACACACACACACACACACACACACACATCAGGAGAGTGTGAGCTAATAGAAGGAATTGATAATAGCAAAAAAATAAAAATATGACGTTCTTAATTTTAGGAACTGCTGTGGTAGATCCTTACCTAAGAGTACGAGGTGTATCACGTCTCAGAATTATGGATGCCTCAGTTTTACCAAATATTCTGACAGGAAATATTAATGCTGCTGTGGTCATGTTTGCTGAGAAAGGTTCTGATCTTGTTAAAAAATACTGGTTGAAAAATATAAATACTTAAAAGTAATAAAGTTGTATGAATTTTATATTATTATATATTATTATTATTATTATCATATTATATATTAATTTTCAAAAATTAATTACTTTACCTTGATATTTTTAATAACTAATTCTTTTATCTTAAATGTCTTGAAAAATGTTTCAGAGTTTTAAATCTTTAATAAGTAATTAATGTAAGTAAAATGTATCTCCTACTTTCCAAATTCTAGTACAAAGTAACAAAACTGAAACTTGAAGAATGTAACAAAACTGAAACTTGAAGAATTAAAATAATACAGCTTATTTTTTATCAAAGGAGAGAATAATGATTTCCAAACAAGAACTATATGTTTTAAAGGTAAAAAAACAAAACTTAGTGACTTGTGAAGAATTATTAGTCTTGAATATATTGGTACCTTGGAATATTTTGGTGTAAAAAAAGTCACTAAAACCTTTTTCTAATTATTGTTTTACAATCAAGACGCGTACAGAAATTTTATATAATAATATAAAATCTTAGTGGTTTTATGCATGTGTAAAATCTATATATTATACATATATAACATCTATACATATTTATATATATAAATTAAATAGTTTGTTATGAAATTAATATTTATATCATAATTATAATCAATAAAATAATTTATATTATATATGCCAGTATAAAAAAATTGTCAAATTTTAAATGTATACCTCTTACATTTTATCAAATAAATATACCAACTATACAAAAATAAATCCGCTATCCTCTGGCATCTTCAATTGAACCACTTCCTATTTTGTCAGTTATTGGTTATTTTGCATCTATCATGGTGTTTATTTTACATTGCATCTCCGTTATATATTTGCTTCATTGACACTCTTACTAAAATAATCCATTTCCAAATTTCCTTCACTTTAGACATTCGACAGATTTCCCATGAATTTGTTTTCAGTACTATATAACCATTATGTATTATATTCTAAATCCATTGAAATTTTAGATAAATAATTTTGAGCTAAAAAAATTGTATAGACTATTATACCACTATAAGGTTATTAGTTCACAACCTATCTTGTCCTTTGGTTTTGTTTTGTTTTTGGATATTTTAATTTTCAACAACACACAAAGAATTAATAGCTAATTTTAGTCACTATTCATGACCAAATCATCTAAATGGTTTATATAGTTTGTGATGTTTCAAAACAAACAAAAAATAACATTGAATAAATTGTTAAAAACATAAACAGGAAGTAAAACTTTAAGAGGGTAAGTAAACTTGAACTGGACTCATTTTATTTCTGTACTTTAAAAAATTTTTGTATAGAAATAATTCCATGGTTTAATTTAAATATGTAGGTTTTGAATTTGTCTAACTTTTAGTGGTGGAATTTGTTTTTTTTAAATTTACAACAGTGTTGCAAAGCTATATATATATATATATATATATATATATATATATATATATATATATATATATATATATGATGAATAGTTACTATCTGGAGTACATCCATTCATTCTGCAGTCCATAAATTCGTAGTTCCGACGTTTCGCTAGAATTTCATCCAGCATTGACGAGGTGAACCCAACTTCTTCTGTTGTTGGGTTCACCTCGTCAATGCTGGATGAGATTCTAGCGAAACATCGGAACTGCGAATTTATGGACTGCAGAATGAACGGATGTACTCCAGATAGTAACTATCCATCATATTTTTTCATCCATGAAGGAATACGTATCAGCATATATATATACATTCTTCTGCTTTTCTTAACATCGAAACATTGTATTTAGTTTGAAAAATTACAGTTTAGGTTTATAAAAAAAATTGATAGTCTAAAAGTACATTTCTAAAACAAAAAAGCTTCAGCAAAACATATGTTTCTAGATTACAGTAGATAATTTACTCAGGTAAGGAATATCACTTTATAGATCGGTGTCGGCTGTTTGTAATTGCTGTGATTCATTAGATGTTCTCTGAGACGAGTAAGGGTAGAAATATTCCTGTTTACAATAAAAAAGTCTTTTTAAAGTTTAGTTACATTTAAATTTAAATAAAACAATTTTACAATAAAAAAAATAAATAGTGGCAATTTTAAATGTACAAATAACTATTTTTATAAATATTACGCACATATTGTGAGCTCCCTACTGGATTGTATTTGTAGAACAAGGAACGGCAGGTGAAAAAATTAGGTAAAAGACATATGTTGTAAAGATAATTATTAACAAGCAATATAAAAATATTTTTTAAAAATTAATTACCTACTGAGTTTAACAAAAAAAATTTCAACATTCTTCCCTTATTTCCAGTTCGTTTCTTTATTCTGTTCTTTCAGTGGAGACCCAAGGGAGGGGCCAAGTGCCAAGGGACACTTCACCCCCTGAGAAAAAATGATAATTTATAAATAAATTCAAAATGACAAGATAAATATTATCTGTTTAACTGGAATTTAGGTGTAGGATAATAAGAACAACAATATAAAATAACATTTAGCCTACTTGTAAATTGAATTCTCTAGTCAGTATTTCCTCTAGTGAACGGACTGTAATAGCCTATATTTATTCTAAACACACCATCTTCTGTTGGATATTATACATGCTTTTATTACTTTTATTTGTGTCAGAAGTAACAAAATAAGCATTGAAGCCTTGATAATTGATAATTATGGGGAAATATTAAAATTATAGGATTGTTGAATGATTTAACAGTTATTTAACTTCCGTTTGTACAATCATAACAATAGTCCTTGTCTTCTATTGCCGTTTCGGCTGCTGTTATCATCTCTCTGCAATCGTCAGAGGGTATCGCTATAGTAGGATCGTTAGTTGAAGAATAACTGCTTGATAAAAAGGAGGCATAACAAAAACCATAAATATGCCCTGACATATAATTAACAGATTTGAAGACTGTCAGGGTTTAATTAGGTCCGTCAGTTTAAAACACGTGTCATGACAGAGGAGCATAACATTGTCTATATTTCGGTGTATATTTCGAGACCATCATAAAAAAACCAAATCAACCTATACCAATAAATACCCCACATATTTGTTGAAAGTTGATTTGTTTTTGCTGTACATGGTTTTAGAATTTAGACTGATTAGAAAATGTTCTTTGATTGTTATTATTATTTTGTAAGTAGAAAGAAAAACAAGACGACTTCAATGACAGTCAATGGGACAGGAATCAAAGTGTAAAAGCGCCGAAGGTACTCGTCAAAAAACAATAAACAACCTACTATACTATGACATAAAACATAGATTTAGTCTCAATTTGAGTCATTTTTATGCTGCATATGCTTAAAACATAAGTTTTGAAGTGGGAAAAATTAAATATTTTCTACTGGGGGTGAACAAAGTGAGTTAAAGTTACACTGCCCCCCCTCTAGTTTTGCCCCCCTCGACAAGATCCTAGGTGTACCCCTGTATTCTTTACATTCATTTTTAACTTAGGAGCGCTATTTAAAATACTGTGTAATAACCATGGCAGTTTTCAGGTATAACAATTCATACACATCTTTGAGAAACAGATGCCTTGGTATTGGAAAGTTGGCACAGTGCCAAAGCGTGCTAGACTCCGAATAGGAAGATTTGCAGTTCAAATCCAGATGGCATCCCAAACTTTTATAATTTAATTATTGAATAAATATTTGAAAAAACTTTATTAACATCAATTGTCATCCACTTTAGGATAAAAAAAATGTATTTGAATTGGATGAACAAAAACGTATTTTATTAAAGATTGAAATTTTGTACAAGATACCTATCAAGAGATTGTGAGCTAATAGAACGAATTAAAAAAATAGAGAATTATAAATAGAAAATTGCCTATGAAAATCTTAAATGATAACTAGGGGTTATAAGTAGGAGTTTTTTTAACACAAAAGAAAACTACAAAATACTATCCTCAACACATTGTAAACAAAAAAAACATTTATTATCAAATACTATATTTGAACGCATAATTAACCACTACTCTATGAACAATGACACACCAAAGACTCACACCCACACAACACACCTAACAAATAGTTTTGTCCACAGCATAGAACAATAGTAGACAAAATCAATCACAGCAGAAAAATATCAGTAAGTAGTGCTTTTCTCAAATGATATCAATAAAATTGATATTTTGCTATTTATAATAGGCCTCTAATACTTAGTAATGTCGAATATTAAAAATAACCTAATTTTGGACTGAGAACAAAATGTGTTTTTATGAAGCATATGCTTTAAAATATTTATTGAGTGCTTGCACATGTATTTAACTTTATTTACATCAATACTTACATAATTAAATTCTGTATGTTTTGTTTGAATTTTTGGTTTTATATTTACCAGTAGACAAAGTGACTGCACTTACACTAAAACACTAAGCACAAAATTTGTCACAAGAAATTATTTTTAATGATATAATAAAAAATAAATCTCTTTTGTTTACGTTAATAATTGTATTTACCTTGAATGCTCTGCGAAACCTGGTGGACACTATGGCATAAAGGAGTGGGTCAATGGCGCAGGTAGTCAAGTTAAACGTTTTTATAGTCATTAAAATAACAGAACTTAGTTCGTCGGAGATCTCAACAAAGTGTTGGAGTAAGGGGTAAATCTGCAGAGGCACCGAACCGATGAACAGCTCCACGACAACGATCACTAGTAACACACAGACAATATAAACATAATGCAAATAATATTATAATTAATGGATTGATGGAACAGGAAGTTCTGCGTTGTATAGATAAATTTTATGTATGGAAAATTCATTAAGGGTTGCTTTCAGCTATTTTGTCAGGGAGTTACTTATACAGTATCCCCACAGAAATATGAAGACAACAATTGTACCTGCCGATGTCAAAGGGTGTTGGGAATACTAGAAAATAACAAGTTGCTCTGATAACTGGATAAATTGATAAAGTATCAATTTTGCTGGTTTATTTAAAATTATTGAATAAAATAATGAATATATGTTTAAAAGATTGTATATAATTTTAATTTAAACAATTTCTTAAGTGGTGTTTCTCTACTAAAGCCAGAAATGGTATTCCACTAGAAACAGAGAAACAGGGAGAGTCAAGATAATAAATTTGCTTGTTGTAATCATCTTTAATTCACTGATTAAACTATAATTAAAAATTACTTAACTAAGTGAATAAATAGGGCTTACTTGCTGACGCGTTTCGAAACATTCTTTCCTTTTATAAAGTGGCTTTGCTTCATAAAAGGAACGATTGTTTCAAAATGCGCAAGTAAGTCTTATTTATTCACTTATTCAAGTAATTTTTAATTATAGTAATATAATAACTTTACTTTGTTTCAGGGAACAGTTTCGTTACCTTTAAACATGTTAAATAAAGTGACCTTTTTTTTGAATTTTGTAGTGCATTACGTTCGGTGAATCTTAATTAATCACTTTAACAGTAGTTTATGACTATCCGAACTTTAAATTTTGTAAATTTGTGAAAACTTACTGAGACAGAACGTTTTCGATCGATATCTGGCCATCTTTATCATGGTCTTCTTCAGCGTGTTAAAGTGATTAAATAGTGATTTATGTTGGACTACTTGAGTTGGAAGGCCTTATTACTTTTTAGGCAGTTGGGCAATTTTTTCTTCCGGGTCTGGGCCCTTAAAACCTGCCCAGCCCTTGTGGCAGCCAACTTCTAGGGAGCTACCTCCGTCTCACATGCACAAGCCGTTAGTATCCCTGAGCTCTATGGCAACTGGTGCGCTACCTATGAGCGAATTAAGAAAGTACAAAAGCTTTGGTATAGTTTTAAATAATTTAGATCTAATATACTTCTTTTTTATAAATAAAGTGGTTTTATTTACGTCGTGGCTATAAATTTAAGACTGTTAAATGTTTCAAATTGTTACTGGATATACATTTTGCAAAAACTTTGATAATATTGTTGTTGAAATATAAAAAGTTTGACCTTTAAAATAAATCTTCTCAGTCGACCATTTGTTTATAATATAACTTAATGGTGAAGTTTACATCTTCAGCCATTACTTAACGAATTGAATAAACTTTCTCTAGAACAGTCAACAAAAGTTTGCCAATAACTTCCTTATCATACAGTTTAGTATATTGCATTGGGTTATGAAAATTATATCATCCAGGTGACGACTTTGGCGAGCGATGCCAATTTTGAGTCGTTCGAAAAAATTTCCATAAACTCTTTTTACCATATCTTGTGTTATCCCAACGATGACATCTGTAACTGCCTTCAAAGTCCTAGGTTGAACTCAGCTTTTGAGATATCCCCAAAGAAAAAAATCGCACAGACTCAAATCAGAAGAGTAAGTGGGCCATAGAACTTCCCCTCATAAAGAAATCAGGAGGCCGGGAAACTAACTGTTCTTTGAGAATTTGGCGTGAATGACGGGCAGTATGACCATCCTGTTGAAACCGAAACGCTTGTGTGTTATGTTCGCCACTATACTCCTCCATTTTGGGGAGTAGAAATGTCTCCAGCATCTCACAATACCGTACAGAGTTCCACAGTAACAATTAAACCTTCAAATTCAAAAAGTAAGGCCCAATAATGTCTATAGATGATATAATTTTCAAAACCCAAAATTTTAAGAAATTAAAGTTCAGATACATCCGAAGATGGGAAATCATTTAAGAAACAACTTGTGAAAATTTGAGCTGATTTGAATGAAGGAAACGGGATTGATTGCCCATGTACCAAGCTCATAAGCTCTTTCCATGGAGAATCAGGAGATAGTGAAATGAAACAGTACGGTAAGTGTCGCGCTAAGAGCGGGATGAAAAAACCTGGCAAGAAAGAAACCCTGCCAGGAAAAATCCCGCGACAGATCATGCAGGAACCCTGGGGGCTTGGATCACCTTATGCTATGGAATAAGGAGAGGTATTACCTTGCAAATACCTTGTTAGTGAGTCTATGGCAGGAATGGCATGCACCTCTTCTTCTGCTGCCTACTCGAAACTGAAAAGGCATGCAATCAAATTATTATTTCCGTTGGGGCTAAGCTGCGGCCCTGGAGATGTACCCCTGCGTCACCTGGAACATAACTGTGAAGCAGAATTTATTAGTATGTATATTTTATTTTGGTGGTATGGTGTGAGCTAGGCGGTCAGTAAGGACAGCGGCCGTCTGTGTGTGTCGTGGGTGGGGTCATATCTACCCAGTGAGGATATGAGTGTTGATGTTGTATGTGCGTGAGCCTGTTTGTAGAACTTTGTTGCTAAGTGTCGGAGGTGTTGTTTGATGAAAGGCACTTTTAAGTCAGTGTGAAGCAGTGTTAATCTTGTACATCTAGGTGCCTTCGTGATTATTCGCAAAACCTTGTTTTGGAATAACTGTAGTCTGCGTGTGCGCGTGTTACCTGCATGGCCCCAGACGGGTGATGCGTAAGTGAGTATGCTGCGCAACATAGATACGTATATAGTAGTGGCCGCCCGTAGTGAAAGTGGGCTTGTTCTGTTAAGCATAGGATATAGTTGTGTTAATCTAAATGTTGCTTTTTTTAACGTGTTGGTAATGTGAGGGTCCCAAGTCAGGCCTCTGAGGAGTATGACTCCCAGATATTTGACCTGGTTCCCCCAGTGAATGTCCTCGCCTAATAGTTTTAGAGGTGTGTTGAGTTGGTGTGTCCTACGTTTGGAGAGAAGCAAAGCCTGGCACTTGGCCACGTTCACCTTAACTCTCCAGTAGCTCAGCCATGATTCTAGTACTGTAAGGTGGTCCTGTAAATATAAGTGTATTAGATGTGGTTTCCATGACTGAGCGGATAACGCGGTGTCATCTGCAAATATGGCCACTTGTGTGTTGAGTGTTGTCGGTATGTCGTTGATGTAGATGTTGAACAATACGGGCCCAATAATTGAGCCCTGAGGGACTCCGGCCCGTATAGTCCGTAGTGTAGATTGAGCTTGATCTACATCAACCCTAAACTTACGGTTGGACAGGTATGAGCTAACTAGGTGTATGAGCCCGTCTGGAAAGCCATAGTGACGAAGTTTCGCTAAGAGCCCGTTGTGCCAGACCCGGTCAAAGGCCTTTTCAATGTCCAGGAAGACTACCCCAGTCGAGCAGTAATTGTTGAAACCCTTGGTTGCATGCTCCACCACTCTCATCAGCTGATGCGTAGCCGAGTGTTTTGTCCTGAAGCCAAATTGCTCTGGCCTCAGTATGTTGTGTGTGTGGATATGTTTGTTGATACGTTTGAGCAAAATTTTTTCAAAAACCTTGCCCATCGTATTCAACAAGCTTATCGGTCTATATGAATCAGGTTTGTTGTGGTCTTTTCCCGGTTTGGGGAAGACCAAGATCTTGGCCTCCTTCCAAGCGTCCGGGAAGTGTTGTGTCCGGAGTATAGCATTATAGATGTTTGACAGATAAATAATTGCTTTCTCCGTGAGGTTTTTTAGCGTTGTGTTGGTGATGGTGTCTGGTCCAGGAGCTTTCCTGGAGTTTGTTTGTGAGATTGCCCACTTTATCTCTGTGATTGTAGTGTCAGTGTTTGGCTCTAATGTAGGACAGTAGGCAAACTGTGCTGTTAACATAAAATATTGTGAGGTGCTGCTACCTGGTAGTGTTATAATGAACTACTAGGTACAAATTTGCCGTATACAGCATAAAATAAAAATAATAATTGTGTTTTGCTAGCTAATTACTCGAAAACTGTTAAATATATTTTATAACCTGAAGTCAACAAATAAAAATATAAGCTCTCTTCTTTCATTTAGTGTAAAAAAAAGGTTATTGTGGTGAGTATTTGAAAACATATGACTGTTTTAATAAAGCCTTGTATCCTACAACTTGAATTTGTAATCTGGCTGTTTTTATCATTTTAAAAGGGTATAAATCCTGAACCGTTAAAGATATCGGCCTTAAATTTTCACGTCTTGTTTCTTAAACGATTTCCATATTATTAGTTATATAAAAGTGTAAAAAAAACTAAAAGCGATAATTTTTTTAAAATACCAAAATTTTAAGAAATTAAATTTCAGATACATCCGAAGATGGGAAATCATTTAAGAAACAACTTGTGAAAATTTGAGCTCGATATCTCAAATGGTTTAGGAATAATGCGCGTTTAAAATGATAAAAATAGGGCCTGATTTTACATTTCCAGGTTTGCACGATGCAAGCCTTTTTTAAAACAGCCATATCTCTCTAAATATTTGACCCAACAAGACTTTTATTATACGAAACGAAAGGAAAAAGTCTGAATTTTCATACGCTGTTTTTAGTTGAATAATATCTTGAACAGTTTTTGAGTAATCTGCCCGAGAAAACTAGTAATTTTTCACTTTTGCGAAATGAGAAGGGGTAGGCCTTCAATTTTTGCTAAATTTCGATGAAAAATCAGATTTTCTGTTATATATATAGATTGTAGCAGCATCGAACGTGAGATGACGTGGTGCCAATAGTTTTACAAAATTTTGTCTAGTTCTTGAGTTATTTTCAGTTTTGTGTCAGTGTAGCCTATTATTAACATAAAATATTGTGAGGTGCTGCTACCTGGTAGTGTTATAATGAACTACTAGGTACAAATTTGCCGTATACAGCATAAAATAAAAATAATAATTGTGTTTTGCTAGCTAATTACTCGAAAACTGTTAAATATATTTTATAACCTGAAGTCAACAAATAAAAATATAAGCTCTCTTCTTTCATTTAGTGTAAAAAAAAGGTTATTGTGGTGAGTATTTGAAAACATATGACTGTTTTAATAAAGCCTTGTATCCTCCAACTTGAATTTGTAATCTGGCTGTTTTTATCATTTTAAAAGGGTATAAATCCTGAACCGTTAAAGATATCGGCCTTAAATTTTCACGTCTTGTTTCTTAAACGATTTCCATATTATTAGTTATATAAAAGTGTAAAAAAAACTAAAAGCGATAATTTTTTTAAAATACCAAAATTTTAAGAAATTAAATTTCAGATACATCCGAAGATGGGAAATCGTTTAAGAAACAACTTGTGAAAATTTGAGCTCGATATCTCAAATGGTTTAGGAATAATGCGCGTTTAAAATGATAAAAATAGGGCCTGATTTTACATTTCCAGGTTTGCACGATGCAAGCCTTTTTTAAAACAGCCATATCTCTCTAAATATTTGACCCAACAAGACTTTTATTATACGAAACGAAAGGAAAAAGTCTGAATTTTCATACGCGGTTTTTAGTTGAATAATATCTTAAACAGTTTTTGAGTAATCTGCCCGAGAAAACTAGTAATTTTTCACTTTTGCGAAATGAGAAGGGGTAGGCCTTCAATTTTTGCTAAATTTCGATGAAAAATCAGATTTTCTGTTATATATATAGATTGTAACAGCATCGAACGTGAGATGACGTGGTGCCAATAGTTTTACAAAATTTTGTCTAGTTCTTGAGTTATTTTCAGTTTTGTGTCAGTGTATTATTAACATAAAATATTGTGAGGTGCTGCTACCTGGTAGTGCTATAATGAACTACTAGGTACAAATTTGCCGTATACAGCATAAAATAAAAATAATAATTGTGTTTTGCTAGCTAATTACTCGAAAACTGTTAAATATATTTTAAACCTGAAGTCAACAAATAAAAATATAAGCTCTCTTCTTTCATTTAGTGTAAAAAAAAGGTTATTGTGGTGAGTATTTGAAAACATATGACTGTTTTAATAAAGCCTTGTATCCTCCAACTTGAATTTGTAATCTGGCTGTTTTTATCATTTTAAAAGGGTATAAATCCTGAACCGTTAAAGATATCGGCCTTAAATTTTCACGTCTTGTTTCTTAAACGATTTCCATATTATTAGTTATATAAAAGTGTAAAAAAAACTAAAAGCGATAATTTTTTTAAAATACCAAAATTTTAAGAAATTAAATTTCAGATACATCCGAAGATGGGAAATCGTTTAAGAAACAACTTGTGAAAATTTGAGCTCGATATCTCAAATGGTTTAGGAATAATGCGCGTTTAAAATGATAAAAATAGGGCCTGATTTTACATTTCCAGGTTTGCACGATGCAAGCCTTTTTTAAAACAGCCATATCTCTCTAAATATTTGACCCAACAAGACTTTTATTATACGAAACGAAAGGAAAAAGTCTGAATTTTCATACGCTGTTTTTAGTTGAATAATATCTTGAACAGTTTTTGAGTAATCTGCCCGAGAAAACTAGTAATTTTTCACTTTTGCGAAATGAGAAGGGGTAGGCCTTCAATTTTTGCTAAATTTCGATGAAAAATCAGATTTTCTGTTATATATATAGATTGTAGCAGCATCGAACGTGAGATGACGTGGTGCCAATAGTTTTACAAAATTTTGTCTAGTTCTTGAGTTATTTTCAGTTTTGTGTCAGTGTATTATTAACATAAAATATTGTGAGGTGCTGCTACCTGGTAGTGCTATAATGAACTACTAGGTACAAATTTGCCGTATACAGCATAAAATAAAAATAATAATTGTGTTTTGCTAGCTAATTACTCGAAAACTGTTAAATATATTTTAAACCTGAAGTCAACAAATAAAAATATAAGCTCTCTTCTTTCATTTAGTGTAAAAAAAAAAAGGTTATTGTGGTTATTTGAAAACATATAACTGTTTTAATAAAGCCTTGTATCCTCCAACTTGAATTTGTAATCTGGCTGTTTTTATCATTTTAAAAGGGTATAAATCCTGAACCGTTAAAGATATCGGCCTTAAATTTTCACGTCTTGTTTCTTAAACGATTTCCATATTATTAGTTATATAAAAGTGTAAAAAAAACTAAAAGCGATAATTTTTTTAAAATACCAAAATTTTAAGAAATTAAATTTCAGATACATCCGAAGATGGGAAATCATTTAAGAAACAACTTGTGAATATTTGAGCTCGATATCTCAAATGGTTTAGGAATAATGCGCGTTTAAAATGATAAAAATACAGCCTGATTTTACATTTCCAGGTTTGCACGATGCAAGCCTTTTTAAAACAGCCATATCTCTCTAAATATTTGACCCAACAAGACTTTTATTATACGAAACGAAAGGAAAAAGTCTGAATTTTCATACGCTGTTTTTAGTTGAATAATATCTTGAACAGTTTTTGAGTAATCTGCCCGAGAAAACTAGTAATTTTTCACTTTTGCGAAATGAGAAGGGGTAGGCCTTCAATTTTTGCTAAATTTCGATGAAAAATCAGATTTTCTGTTATATATATAGATTGTAGCAGCATCGAACGTGAGATGACGTGGTGCCAATAGTTTTACAAAATTTTGTCTAGTTCCTGAGTTATTTTCAGTTTTGTGTCAGTGTATTATTAACATAAAATATTGTGAGGTGCTGCTACCTGGTAGTGCTATAATGAACTACTAGGTACAAATTTGCCGTATACAGCATAAAATAAAAATAATAATTGTGTTTTGCTAGCTAATTACTCGAAAACTGTTAAATATATTTTAAACCTGAAGTCAACAAATAAAAATATAAGCTCTCTTCTTTCATTTAGTGTAAAAAAAAAAAAAGGTTATTGTGGTGAGTATTTGAAAACATATAACTGTTTTAATAAAGCCATGTATCCTCCAACTTGAATTTGTAATCTGGCTGTTTTTATCATTTTAAAAGGGTATAAATCCTGAACCGTTAAAGATATCGGCCTTAAATTTTAACGTCTTGTTTCTTAAACGATTTCCATATTATTAGTTATATAAAAGTGTAAAAAAAACTAAAAGTTATAATTTTTTAAAAGTACCAAAATTTTAAGAAATTAAAGATCAGATACATCCGAAGATGGGAAATCATTTAAGAAACAACTTGTGAAAATTTGAGCTCGATATCTCAAATGGTTTAGGAATAATGCGCGTTTAAAATGATAAAAATACAGCCTGATTTTACATTTCCAGGTTTGCACGATGCAAGCCTTTTTTAAAACAGCCATATCTCTCTAAATATTTGACCCAAGAAAACTTTTATTATACGAAACGAAAGGAAAAAGTCTGAATTTTCATACGCTGTTTTTAGTTGAATAATATCTTGAACAGTTTTTGAGTAATCTGCCCGAGAAAACTAGTAATTTTTCACTTTTGCGAAATGAGAAGGGGTAGGCCTTCAATTTTTGCTAAATTTCGATGAAAAATCAGATTTTCTGTTATATATATAGATTGTAGCAGCATCGAACGTGAGATGACGTGGTGCCAATAGTTTTACAAAATTTTGTCTAGTTCTTGAGTTATTTTCAGTTTTGTGTCAGTGTAGCCTATTATTAACATAAAATATTGTGAGGTGCTGCTACCTGGTAGTGTTATAATGAACTACTAGGTACAAATTTGCCGTATACAGCATAAAATAAAAATAATAATTGTGTTTTGCTAGCTAATTACTCGAAAACTGTTAAATATATTTTATAACCTGAAGTCAACAAATAAAAATATAAGCTCTCTTCTTTCATTTAGTGTAAAAAAAGGTTATTGTGGTGAGTATTTGAAAACATATGACTGTTTTAATAAAGCCTTGTATCCTCCAACTTGAATTTGTAATCTGGCTGTTTTTATCATTTTAAAAGGGTATAAATCCTGAACCGTTAAAGATATCGGCCTTAAATTTTCACGTCTTGTTTCTTAAACGATTTCCATATTATTAGTTATATAAAAGTGTAAAAAAAACTAAAAGCGATAATTTTTTTAAAATACCAAAATTTTAAGAAATTAAATTTCAGATACATCCGAAGATGGGAAATCATTTAAGAAACAACTTGTGAATATTTGAGCTCGATATCTCAAATGGTTTAGGAATAATGCGCGTTTAAAATGATAAAAATACAGCCTGATTTTACATTTCCAGGTTTGCACGATGCAAGCCTTTTTAAAACAGCCATATCTCTCTAAATATTTGACCCAACAAGACTTTTATTATACGAAACGAAAGGAAAAAGTCTGAATTTTCATACGCTGTTTTTAGTTGAATAATATCTTGAACAGTTTTTGAGTAATCTGCCCGAGAAAACTAGTAATTTTTCACTTTTGCGAAATGAGAAGGGGTAGGCCTTCAATTTTTGCTAAATTTCGATGAAAAATCAGATTTTCTGTTATATATATAGATTGTAGCAGCATCGAACGTGAGATGACGTGGTGCCAATAGTTTTACAAAATTTTGTCTAGTTCTTGAGTTATTTTCAGTTTTGTGTCAGTGTATTATTAACATAAAATATTGTGAGGTGCTGCTACCTGGTAGTGCTATAATGAACTACTAGGTACAAATTTGCCGTATACAGCATAAAATAAAAATAATAATTGTGTTTTGCTAGCTAATTACTCGAAAACTGTTAAATATATTTTAAACCTGAAGTCAACAAATAAAAATATAAGCTCTCTTCTTTCATTTAGTGTAAAAAAAAAAAAAAAAGGTTATTGTGGTGAGTATTTGAAAACATATGACTGTTTTAATAAAGCCTTGTATCCTCCAACTTGAATTTGTAATCTGGCTGTTTTTATCATTTTAAAAGGGTATAAATCCTGAACCGTTAAAGATATCGGCCTTAAATTTTCACGTCTTGTTTCTTAAACGATTTCCATATTATTAGTTATATAAAAGTGTAAAAAAAACTAAAAGCGATAATTTTTTTAAAATACCAAAATTTTAAGAAATTAAATTTCAGATACATCCGAAGATGGGAAATCGTTTAAGAAACAACTTGTGAAAATTTGAGCTCGATATCTCAAATGGTTTAGGAATAATGCGCGTTTAAAATGATAAAAATAGGGCCTGATTTTACATTTCCAGGTTTGCACGATGCAAGCCTTTTTTAAAACAGCCATATCTCTCTAAATATTTGACCCAACAAGACTTTTATTATACGAAACGAAAGGAAAAAGTCTGAATTTTCATACGCTGTTTTTAGTTGAATAATATCTTGAACAGTTTTTGAGTAATCTGCCCGAGAAAACTAGTAATTTTTCACTTTTGCGAAATGAGAAGGGGTAGGCCTTCAATTTTTGCTAAATTTCGATGAAAAATCAGATTTTCTGTTATATATATAGATTGTAGCAGCATCGAACGTGAGATGACGTGGTGCCAATAGTTTTACAAAATTTTGTCTAGTTCTTGAGTTATTTTCAGTTTTGTGTCAGTGTATTATTAACATAAAATATTGTGAGGTGCTGCTACCTGGTAGTGCTATAATGAACTACTAGGTACAAATTTGCCGTATACAGCATAAAATAAAAATAATAATTGTGTTTTGCTAGCTAATTACTCGAAAACTGTTAAATATATTTTAAACCTGAAGTCAACAAATAAAAATATAAGCTCTCTTCTTTCATTTAGTGTAAAAAAAAAAAGGTTATTGTGGTTATTTGAAAACATATAACTGTTTTAATAAAGCCTTGTATCCTCCAACTTGAATTTGTAATCTGGCTGTTTTTATCATTTTAAAAGGGTATAAATCCTGAACCGTTAAAGATATCGGCCTTAAATTTTCACGTCTTGTTTCTTAAACGATTTCCATATTATTAGTTATATAAAAGTGTAAAAAAAACTAAAAGCGATAATTTTTTTAAAATACCAAAATTTTAAGAAATTAAATTTCAGATACATCCGAAGATGGGAAATCATTTAAGAAACAACTTGTGAAAATTTGAGCTCGATATCTCAAATGGTTTAGGAATAATGCGCGTTTAAAATGATAAAAATACAGCCTGATTTTACATTTCCAGGTTTGCACGATGCAAGCCTTTTTTAAAACAGCCATATCTCTCTAAATATTTGACCCAACAAGACTTTTATTATACGAAACGAAAGGAAAAAGTCTGAATTTTCATACGCGGTTTTTAGTTGAATAATATCTTGAACAGTTTTTGAGTAATCTGCCCGAGAAAACTAGTAATTTTTCACTTTTGCGAAATGAGAAGGGGTAGGCCTTCAATTTTTGCTAAATTTCGATGAAAAATCAGATTTTCTGTTATATATATAGATTGTAGCAGCATCGAACGTGAGATGACGTGGTGCCAATAGTTTTACAAAATTTTGTCTAGTTCTTGAGTTATTTTCAGTTTTGTGTCAGTGTATTATTAACATAAAATATTGTGAGGTGCTGCTACCTGGTAGTGTTATAATGAACTACTAGGTACAAATTTGCCGTATACAGCATAAAATAAAAATAATAATTGTGTTTTGCTAGCTAATTACTCGAAAACTGTTAAATATATTTTATAACCTGAAGTCAACAAATAAAAATATAAGCTCTCTTCTTTCATTTAGTGTAAAAAAAAAGTTATTGTGGTGAGTATTTGAAAACATATGACTGTTTTAATAAAGCCTTGTATCCTCCAACTTGAATTTGTAATCTGGCTGTTTTTATCATTTTAAAAGGGTATAAATCCTGAACCGTTAAAGATATCGGCCTTAAATTTTCACGTCTTGTTTCTTAAACGATTTCCATATTATTAGTTATATAAAAGTGTAAAAAAAACTAAAAGCGATAATTTTTTTAAAATACCAAAATTTTAAGAAATTAAATTTCAGATACATCCGAAGATGGGAAATCATTTAAGAAACAATTTGTGAAAATTTGAGCTCGATATCTCAAATGGTTTAGGAATAATGGGCGTTTAAAATGATAAAAATACAGCCTGATTTTACATTTCCAGGTTTGCACGATGCAAGCCTTTTTTAAAACAGCCATATCTCTCTAAATATTTGACAAAACAAGACTTTTATTATACGAAACGAAAGGAAAAAGTCTGAATTTTCATACGCGGTTTTTAGTTGAATAATATCTTAAACAGTTTTTGAGTAATCTGCCCGAGAAAACTAGTAATTTTTCACTTTTGCGAAATGAGAAGGGGTAGGCCTTCAATTTTTGCTAAATTTCGATGAAAAATCAGATTTTCTGTTATATATATAGATTGTAGCAGCATCGAACGTGAGATGACGTGGTGCCAATAGTCTTACAAAATTTTGTCTAGTTCTTGAGTTATTTTCAGTTTTGTGTCAGTGTAGCCTATTATTAACATAAAATATTGTGAGGTGCTGCTACCTGGTAGTGTTATAATGAACTACTAGGTACAAATTTGCCGTATACAGCATAAAATAAAAATAATAATTGTGTTTTGCTAGCTAATTACTCGAAAACTGTTAAATATATTTTATAACCTGAAGTCAACAAATAAAAATATAAGCTCTCTTCTTTCATTTAGTGTAAAAAAAAGGTTATTGTGGTGAGTATTTGAAAACATATGACTGTTTTAATAAAGCCTTGTATCCTCCAACTTGAATTTGTAATCTGGCTGTTTTTATCATTTTAAAAGGGTATAAATCCTGAACCGTTAAAGATATCGGCCTTAAATTTTCACGTCTTGTTTCTTAAACGATTTCCATATTATTAGTTATATAAAAGTGTAAAAAAAACTAAAAGCGATAATTTTTTTAAAATACCAAAATTTTAAGAAATTAAATTTCAGATACATCCGAAGATGGGAAATCGTTTAAGAAACAACTTGTGAAAATTTGAGCTCGATATCTCAAATGGTTTAGGAATAATGCGCGTTTAAAATGATAAAAATAGGGCCTGATTTTACATTTCCAGGTTTGCACGATGCAAGCCTTTTTTAAAACAGCCATATCTCTCTAAATATTTGACCCAACAAGACTTTTATTATACGAAACGAAAGGAAAAAGTCTGAATTTTCATACGCTGTTTTTAGTTGAATAATATCTTGAACAGTTTTTGAGTAATCTGCCCGAGAAAACTAGTAATTTTTCACTTTTGCGAAATGAGAAGGGGTAGGCCTTCAATTTTTGCTAACTTTCGATGAAAAATCAGATTTTCTGTTATATATATAGATTGTAGCAGCATCGAACGTGAGATGACGTGGTGCCAATAGTTTTACAAAATTTTGTCTAGTTCTTGAGTTATTTTCAGTTTTGTGTCAGTGTATTATTAACATAAAATATTGTGAGGTGCTGCTACCTGGTAGTGTTATAATGAACTACTAGGTACAAATTTGCCGTATACAGCATAAAATAAAAATAATAATTGTGTTTTGCTAGCTAATTACTCGAAAACTGTTAAATATATTTTATAACCTGAAGTCAACAAATAAAAATATAAGCTCTCTTCTTTCATTTAGTGTAAAAAAAAAGTTATTGTGGTGAGTATTTGAAAACATATGACTGTTTTAATAAAGCCTTGTATCCTCCAACTTGAATTTGTAATCTGGCTGTTTTTATCATTTTAAAAGGGTATAAATCCTGAACCGTTAAAGATATCGGCCTTAAATTTTCACGTCTTGTTTCTTAAACGATTTCCATATTATTAGTTATATAAAAGTGTAAAAAAAACTAAAAGCGATAATTTTTTTAAAATACCAAAATTTTAAGAAATTAAATTTCAGATACATCCGAAGATGGGAAATCATTTAAGAAACAACTTGTGAAAATTTGAGCTCGATATCTCAAATGGTTTAGGAATAATGGGCGTTTAAAATGATAAAAATACAGCCTGATTTTACATTTCCAGGTTTGCACGATGCAAGCCTTTTTTAAAACAGCCATATCTCTCTAAATATTTGACCCAACAAGACTTTTATTATACGAAACGAAAGGAAAAAGTCTGAATTTTCATACGCGGTTTTTAGTTGAATAATATCTTGAACAGTTTTTGAGTAATCTGCCCGAGAAAACTAGTAATTTTTCACTTTTGCGAAATGAGAAGGGGTAGGCCTTCAATTTTTGCTAAATTTCGATGAAAAATCAGATTTTCTGTTATATATATAGATTGTAGCAGCATCGAACGTGAGATGACGTGGTGCCAATAGTCTTACAAAATTTTGTCTAGTTCTTGAGTTATTTTCAGTTTTGTGTCAGTGTAGCCTATTATTAACATAAAATATTGTGAGGTGCTGCTACCTGGTAGTGTTATAATGAACTACTAGGTACAAATTTGCCGTATACAGCATAAAATAAAAATAATAATTGTGTTTTGCTAGCTAATTACTCGAAAACTGTTAAATATATTTTATAACCTGAAGTCAACAAATAAAAATATAAGCTCTCTTCTTTCATTTAGTGTAAAAAAAAAAAAAAGGTTATTGTGGTGAGTATTTGAAAACATATAACTATTTTAATAAAGCCTTGTATCCTCCAACTTGAATTTGTAATCTGGCTGTTTTTATCATTTTAAAAGGGTATAAATCCTGAACCGCTAAAGATATCGGCCTTAAATTTTCACGTCTTGTTTCTTAAACGATTTCCATATTATTAGTTATATAAAAGTGTAAAAAAAACTAAAAGTGATAATTTTTTAAAAATACCAAAATTTTAAGAAATTAAAGTTCAGATACATCCGAAGATGGGAAATCATTTAAGAAACAACTTGTGAAAATTTGAGCTCGATATCTCAAATGGTTTAGGAATAATGCGCGTTTAAAATGATAAAAATACAGCCTGATTTTACATTTCCAGGTTTGCACGATGCAAGCCTTTTTTGAAACAGCCATATCTCTCTAAATATTTGACCCAACAAGACTTTTATTATACGAAACGAAAGGAAAAAGTCTGAATTTTTATACGCGGTTTTTAGTTGAATAATATCTTGAACAGTTTTTGAGTAATCTGCCCGAGAAAACTAGTAATTTTTCACTTTTGCGAAATGAGAAGGGGTAGGCCTTCAATTTTTGCTAAATTTCGATGAAAAATCAGATTTTCTGTTATATATATAGATTGTAGCAGCATCGAACGTGAGATGACGTGGTGCCAATAGTTTTACAAAATTTTGTCTAGTTCTTGAGTTATTTTCAGTTTTGTGTAGTGTATTATTTTTTTTTTTTTTTTTTTTTTTTTTTTTTACCCGGGTCTGAGCCCCCAAAACCCGCCCAGCCCTCGTGGCAGCCAACCTCTAGCGAGCTACCTCCGTCTCACATGCGCATGCGGTTAGTATCCCTACCGCGAATGAAGGAAACGGGATTGATTGCCCATGTACCAAGCTCATAAGCTCTTTCCATGGAGAATCAGGAGATAGTGAAATGAAACAGTACGGTAAGTGTCGCGCTAAGAGCGGGATGAAAAAACCTGGCAAGAAAGAAACCCTGCCAGGAAAAATCCCGCGACAGATCATGCAGGAACCCTGGGGGCTTGGATCACCTTATACTAAGGAATAAGGAGAGGTATTACCTTGCAAATACCTTGTTAGTGAGTCTATGGTAGGAATGGCATGCGCCTCTTCTTCTGCTGCCTACTCGAAACTGAAAAGGCATGCAATCAAATTATTACTTCCGTTGGGGCTAAGCTGAGTGTATTATTAACATAAAATATTGTGAGGTGCTGCTACCTGGTAGTGTTATAATGAACTACTAGATACAAATTTGCCGTATACAGCATAAAATAAAAATAATTTTACCTCTATTACCTCCGTCTAACATGCGCATGCGGTTAGTATCCCTACCGCGAGTGAAGGAAACGGGATTGATTGCCCATGTACCAAGCTCATAAGCTCTTTCCATGGAGAATCAGGAGATAGTGAAATGAAACAGTACGGTAAGTGTCGCGCTAAGAGCGGGATGATAAAACCTGGCAAGAAAGAAACCCTGCCAGGAAAAATCCCGCGACAGATCATGCAGGAACCCGTGGGCTTGGATCACCTTATGCTAAGGAATAAGGAGAGGCATTACCTTGCAAATACCTTGTTAGTGAGTCTATGGCAGGAATGACATGCACCTCTTCTTCTGCTGCCCTCTCGAAACTGAAAAGGCATGCAATCAAATTAGTACTTCCGTTGGGGCTAAGCTCCGGCCCTGGAGATGTGCCCTTGCGCCACCTGGAACATAACTGTGAAGCAGAATTTATTAGTATGTATATTTATTTTTGGTGTTATGGTGTGAGCTAGGCGGTCAGTAAGGACAGCGGCCGTCTGTGTGTGTCGTGGGTGGGGTCATATCTACCCAGTGAGGAAATGAGTGTTGATGTTGTATGTGCGTGAGCCTGTTTGTAGAACTTTGTTGCTAAGTGTCGGAGGTGTTGTTTGATGAAAGGCACTTTTAAGTGAGTGAGAAGCAGTGTTAATCTTCGTGAGAAGCAGTGCATCTAGGTGCCTTCGTGATTATTCGCAAAACCTTGTTTTGGAATAACTGTAGTCTGCGTGTGCGTGTGTTGCCTGCATGGCCCCAGACGGGTGATGCGTGAGTATGCTGCGTAACATAGATACGTATATAGTAGTGGCCTCCCGTAGTGAATGTGGGCTTGTTCTGATGCTTCTTTATCGTGTAGGTATATGTGAGGAACCCAAGACCTCCCAAGATCTCTGTCTTTATAACTTCCAGTGGCCAGATTACCCCAGTGATATTAAAAAATGTGGAACACTTAAAAATAGTAATTGATAAAGTTTATTTCTAAAAGGGGTTCCAAAAATGGCCATAGTGGTAGATATTACATGGCCGCATGAAGGGGAATTGGTAAATGTTTTCAATAAGCAATAATCGCACCTCAGATAAACTTTATTGGATATAATATTAATACTGTGCAGTTGTTAGTTTCGTTTTTTTTTGTAACCGGGTCTAGGGCACCAAAACCAGCCCAGCCCTTTTAGCAGCCAACCTCTAGCATTTATTGTAACCTCTAGCATTTATTGTAACCTCTAGCATTTATTGTAACCTCTAGCATTTATTGTAACCTCTAGCATTTATTGTATCCTTAATTTATTGTAACCTCTATGTATTTAATTGTGCTTTCAACGATACAGTCTAGAATAATACTATCTAGGCCTATATAGCCTAAAACAACCATAACAGTTTAAACGTGTATTTTGGTTTTTAGCAATAGATTTTCCTCCTGGCAGATGAGTAATAACATCATGTCTTGGGGTTTGTAGAGTTCCCTCCTGGCAGATGAGTAATAACATCATGTCTTGGGGTTTGTAGATTTCCCTCCTGGCAGATGAGTAATAACATCATGTCTTGGGGTTTGTAGATTTCCCCCTGGCAGATGAGTAATAACATCATGTCTTGGGGTTTGTAGATTTCCCCCTGGCAGATGAGTAATAACATCATGTCTTGGGGTTTGTAGATTTCCCTCCTGGCAGATGAGTAATACCATCATGTCTTGGGGTTTGTAGATTTCCCTCCTGGCAGATGAGTAATAACATCATGTCTTGGGGTTTGTAGATTTCCCTCCTGGCAGATGAGTAATAACATCATGTCTTGGGGTTTGTAGATTTCTTCTAGGAACATCTAGTTTTTATTGTGTGGTTTTATTCCTATAAAAATATTCATTGTCTTATTACTCATTATCCTCGTCGTAATGTTCCGTGTCACTGTCAGACAAGCATCCTCAACATCACCATCGCTGTTGCCGCATGCATCACATGGTTCAGTTGCTGGTTCATTTGTCTGATTCCATCAACGGAGCTTCATTTCCACTTGCATCACTCAACTATAATTCATCACTGAATTGCAGGTTTTGATTTTTAACAGTCTTCTTTTACTATACATCTAATAAACGAACCCAGTTTTACATCCCCTAGTACTTATGTTATATTTTATGTTGTAAACCTATACAAACATTTTGAAAAGGTTCTTATATACTTATATATATATATATATATATATATATATATATATATATATATATATATACACAGTAAACGTCGGGATGCTTCCCTTTCAATGTAAAAATTAGTACGTACATATTTACATATCTATTCCCTTCATCTTAACTTCTATTAAGCCTTATATGTATTTACGTCGTAATTCACCGTTTGGAAATTTAAACACATGAATCTGATTGGAATAAAAATTGGATATTTGTAAAACAATCTGCCATTGTACCCCGGATAATCCCCAAACCGGTTAATCCGCCCACGGATAATCGGGAGTTTACTGTATATATATATATATATATATATATATATATATCACTTTCACTATATGTACTTAAACAAGAATCTTACTTGGTATTTATGCGAGTTAACTTTCAAAGACTGGTCTTGTCCCCATCATCGGGTATACTGCCGGGGGTTGTAGAAGACTGCGGCTTTGTGGAACTCCCGTTGTCACGTGGTGTGTTGTACCGTTATGTTCTATTTTCGGATTCACTGCACTGTGCGAGTCTTTTAAGTTTGTTTTGGGATTAATTTTGTCTATTAGGTTGAATAATTTATCGTTTTTTAAAATTTTATTTGTATTTTTTCGTTAATGATATTATTTTTATGTTTATAAATTTGTAGTTATTCCTAGATTGTCATGTTGAGGCCTTTTTGTGCTTTTTTTTTATTAAGTGTACGTTTTCTAATGTGGGGAATGTGTGTTTGTTTGTGATGGCGTGTGTGGCTAAGTTTGAACATAAGTTCATAAGTCTTTGAAAGTTAACTCGCATAAATACCACGTAAGATTCTTGTTTAAGTACATATAGTGAAAGTGATAAGTGAATACAGGAAAACAGTGTTGCAAAGCTACAAATATATATTATACGGAATAAAGACAATATATTACAATAGACTTAATACAGCACGAGCTCAGTAACAACTTAAGGAAAGCTGAAGAACAAGCTGTGTCTATGGCGGTAGTCGCGGTGCACCCATTAAGCGGAGAGTGCCTATATTCCAAGAAATAGTCGATTGTCGGTGAAGAGGCCTTAAATGGAGATTTATGATCTATATTTAAGATCATACCAGGAAGGTAGTTCTTACCAGAAAGGTATACAAAGAGACACCGGGAAGTGGGTACGCAGACAAAAACAGCAGGATGTAAAAGTGACATTGGTGCCTGGTAGATAACACACGCGTGGTGTGCTAAAGTTTGACAAAAGTTTGTTTATGAGCAACGCTGTTGCTGATACAATTTTTTGAAAGCTAGTATAACTTGAACCAATTTATACTGTTTCGCCCTTCGGGGAAAGATAGAATCGGCCATGGCACAAAAGACGTATTGTTCTGCGCATGTGCGAGTATCACCACGTGCTTTTTTGTGTTCCTCTGGTGGATTGTTGGAGTAATTAACTCTACCATAAAATCAAACGTCGTTGTTTCATACGAAAAATATTAAAAACGCTTTTACGGGTCTGCTCTTAATTCTGCAATAAACCATTGTTGTTTTCGTTTTTTGTTTATGAGGTGCTCCCACGGTTTTCTGTTGGGGGTCGTCATCCATAAACTTCACTACCGACGTCGTTCAACAACGCTATAACAGTCACTTTTTCTTCTGCGTTCATTTACTCGAAATATGTATTATACAAACTACACACACTGTTACACGAGAAGAGCCCTGGAGTAGAAATGAGTCACGCTCGGTTTTTACTTCTGCGCATGCGCTGTCGTATTCCTGACGTAACCTAACAGTACGATAGCTTTTTAGTAGTTATATGTTAGTAAGTTATATAAGTATTTACAGACAGGTAGAAGTACTAATTTTAATAAGAAAGAGGCGCACAAAATAAATTATATATAATCCCATTCCCGTATTGTATTTTTCTGTAAATATGACGGTTTTTGTTAGAAAATGTTTTTGGAATGACCTTACCGTTTTTGCATGCCTTGGGCCAGGGCTCTTCTAGTGCGCCTGTGACAGTACTTCTCTTTACGCCACTGGAACTGGGGATGGTTTGCCGTGCCGAGTCCTAAGCTACTACTAACCATAACCATCGGGGACTACCCGGCTGCGGCCGGCGTTATGAGTGGCTCGCAGAGAGAGAAGCGTCTTGCAGCGGCCGGCGTTATGAGGGGCTCGTGGAGAGAGAAGCGTCTTGCAGCGGCCGGCGTTATGAGTGGCTCGTGGAGAGAGAAGCGTCTTGCAGCGGCCGGCGTTATGAGGGGCTCGCGGAGAGAGAAGCGTCTTGCAGCGGCAGGCGTTATGAGGGGCTCGTGGAGAGAGAAGCGTCTTGCAGCGGCCGGCGTTATGAGTGGCTCGTGGAGAGGGAAGCGTCTTGCAGCGGCCGGCGTTGTGAGGGGTTCGTGGAGAGAGAAGCTCTTGCAGCGGCCGGCGTTATGAGTGGCTCGCGGAGAGAGAAGCGTCTTGCAGCGGCCGGCGTTATGAGTGGCTCGCGGAGAGGGAAGCGTCTTGCAGCGGCCGGCGTTATGAGTGGATCGCGGAGAGAGAAGCGTCTTGCAGCGGCCGGCGTTATGAGGGGCTCGCGGAGAGAGAAGCGTCTTGCAGCGGCCGGCGTTATGAGGGGCTCGCGGAGAGAGAAGCGTCTTGCAGCGGCCGGCGTTATGAGTGGCTCGCGGAGAGGGAAGCGTCTTGCAGCGGCCGGCGTTATGAGTGGCTCGCGGAGAGGGAAGCGTCTTGCAGCGGCCGGCGTTATGAGGGGCTCGCGGAGAGAGAAGCGTCTTGCAGCGGCCGGCGTTATGAGTGGCTCGCGGAGAGGGAAGCGTCTTGCAGCGGCCGGCGTTATGAGTGGCTCGCGGAGAGAGAAGCGTCTTGCAGCGGCCGGCGTTATGAGTGGCTCGTGGAGAGGGAAGCGTCTTGCAGCGGCCGGCGTTATGAGTGGCTCGTGGAGAGGGAAGCGTCTTGCAGCGGCCGGCGTTATGAGTGGCTCGCGGAGAGGGAAGCGTCTTGCAGCGGCCGGCGTTATGAGGGGCTCGCGGAGAGAGAAGCGTCTTGCAGCGGCCGGCGTTATGAGTGGCTCGCGGAGAGGGAAGCGTCTTGCAGCGGCCGGCGTTATGAGTGGCTCGCGGAGAGAGAAGCGTCTTGCAGCGGCCGGCGTTATGAGTGGCTCGTGGAGAGGGAAGCGTCTTGCAGCGGCCGGCGTTATGAGGGGCTCGCGGAGAGAGAAGCGTCTTGCAGCGGCCGGCGTTATGAGGGGCTCGCGGAGAGAGAAGCGTCTTGCAGCGGCCGGCGTTATGAGTGGCTCGCGGAGAGGGAAGCGTCTTGCAGCGGCCGGCGTTATGAGTGGAGAGGGAAGCGTCTGTTTGTCAATACTTTTATATTATTTTCTGCTCTTTAAATTTACGTTTTTATGTAAAGAACTGTTTCTGCATGAAATTAGAAATTTACATGGACATAGCTGTATAAAAAGTGTTACAATTATTTACTTGTTTAGCAGTAACATAAAAGACGTTTTAGGAAATCTATTTCTAAATAACGAACTGTCATTCTACATACTTTCCGCGTTCACATAAAGCTCTGAGCATATAATGTATCTTCTACAACAGGGGTGTCCAACTGGTGGCCCTCAAAGTTATTGTGTGCCGCCCGCCGGGTTATTATGCGCCGCCCGCCGGGTTATTGTGTGCCGCCCGCCGGGTTATTATGTGCCGCCCGTCAATAGTTTTTCAAACTTAAAAAGAAAATGTTATTCACTGTATAAAGTTATATAAAATTGAATCAGTGTGTCAGTAAGTTGAAGCCATCTAACAGCCTCAAAATGCACCATTTTGCAATCTTATTAAAAACATTTCCTTCCTTAGCAGTAATTCGGACTCTATACCCCTCCTGATAAATCCCCCTCAAAATAGATTTCTCGGACCCTGCATCACACATAAGTGCGGTTTTGCCCAAATATTGAGTTTCGTCCCCCCCCCTTATAAATTGGACAACTCTGTTCTACAAGAAGGAAGAACTGCCAAACAGGGACTTTCAAGTGGTTTATAAAAAGTCAAATATAGTGTTGAGGAACTGCAGACTTTAAAAAGGTTACTTTGAATAAATAATAGTAAATAAATAAAATTTCACCCCTTGTTTCAGATATTCCAAATAATTATTATATAAAAAAAAATAATTTCTGTATTAATTTTAACCTTATACCTGAGATTCCAAGACTTTTTTTAGAAGCGTCTTCCTTTATGACAGCAGAAAGTTGATTGCAACACCTCCTACTCAAGCGAATTGATCTCCAAATACTACGAGCAATCATGATGTACAGAGAGAGGATGAGCACAGGGGGGACAGACGCAATTAGCAACAATACTGGGGGAGAAAAAACCAGGTATATACCTTGACAAGCGAAGACCGCGCACTCTTCTCTCTGAAACAATAATAGCTTTCAGAGAATTTAATAAGATATGTTTCAAACAAATGAAAAACTGGTTGATCGTCGAGTCAAAGATATTTATTTCAATAATGTGACGTTTCGGCAACCAGTTCATTGCCCTAAACCGAAAGCAATATTACGTTCTGTTTTAGTTGCATATATATATATATATATATATATATATATATATATATATATATATATATATATGCTTTCACGGATGGAAAAATATGATGAATAGTTACTGTCTGGAGTACATCCGTTCATTCTGCAGTCCATAAATTCGCAGTTCCGACGTTTCGCTAGAATCTCATTCAGCATTGACGAGGTGAACCCAACAACAGTAGACTCGCTCTTCTACTGTTGTTGTGTTCACCTCGTCAATTTCTGGATGAGATTCTAGCGAAACGACGGAACTGCGAATTTATGGACTGCAGAATGAACGGATGTACTCCAGATAGTAACTATTCATCATATTTTTCCATCCGTGAAAGCATATATATATATACATACATATCGCTAGTACACTCATTACAGTTATTTTAGTCTTTATAATATACAATACAATTTAGTCAAAAAATTAATGCAATATCCCACCAAAGTACTGAGAGTTATATAATCATCTAAAAAAATTAGAAACATTAAACACACTTAAAAAACAACAATATTTACATAAAACTGTATAAAACATATGTGACGTAATGTTTAACATAAATAAATGAAACCTCTCAACCACAAATAGCTTTCTTCTTTTATTTAAAACCTTCTGTACATTTCGATTGCATGCAATCATCCTCAGAGGTAATTTACAGTGAAAATACTGTATTTTCATTGTAAATTACCTCTGAGGATGATTGCTATGCAATCGAAAAATTTAAAGGTCGGATGGTCATAAACTAATGTTAAAGTGATTAAATAATATAAAGTAATAAAATTCATGTTTACTGATCAATAATTACTGAATTATCCAGGTGGAAAACCTTTAGCTTTAGGTAGAGGAAGAGATACGTACCCTCAGCAAATTTGCAGATATAGGCAAATGGATTATCCAAATGGCGGCGATTATCTTGAGAGTGCGGTGTTTGCTAGACAAACGTTCCACTTGTAGCGGGTGACAAACGGCAACGTAGCGCTCAAACGTAAGGGCGGCAGTCGTGTAGCTATTGATGAAGACGAAGCTGAAGGAAGAAACGCCCGAAAGAACCTCAAAAAAATAATTCCCATCGATACCCCTGAAACATAATAATTTTATTAACTTCTCTACATATTATTTGATTTAATAAGTAGTGCAACTAAACTCATTATGTATAGGTTTGCGTTTGGGAACTATCACTGACTCATGGGCAGCAAAAAGGAAAGAACCAATAACCCTAGGTATTTCATGCATAACTGAAACAAAAGCATGACCTATTAGAACTTGCTACAGGACACCGCGATGATCAAAGACTCTGGTAAATCTAGAGGAAAACTTACGGTAAACTGGTGAAATTAACGAAAACGTGGTCTTAGATATGAAAAAGACATGTATTGTGTTATTAAATAACAAAATGACGTACAAATACAAATACAAATGAAAAAGACTTGAGTCTTCTTGCTCTAAGAATAGAGAACCTACAGTATATTTTTCTTTACTGCCTCGTTTTGCTCTAAAGACGGTTAGTTGTGGTTCGGGTAATCGAGACTCTATTCTAAAAACTCTGTTCTAAAAACTCTATTAAAATATTCAATTTTAAAAGTATCAATTCTTAAAGCATCAATTCTAAAATTCTATTCTGAAAACTCTGTTCTAAAAACTCTATTCTAAAAATTAAACTGTAAAAACCTTATTCTAAAACTCTATTCTAAAAACCCTATTCTAAAACTATTCTAAAAACCTTATTCTAAAACTCTATTAAAAATTCTATTTTAAGAACTATTCTAAAAATTCGTTTCTAAAAGCATCCATTCTAAAAATTTTATTCTGAAAGCTCTATTCTAAAACATTATTTAAAAACTCTATTCTAAAAATTCTATTTTAAAAACCTTTATTATAAAACCTCTATTTATTAAACTCAGTTATAAAAATTCTAAATATGTGTGGAAAGTTTAAGACGGGAATAATAAAACCTATACACAGTAGTTGAACACTGTAGCCGACTGAGTCATTGCTCCCGTGACGCAATACAAGCTTCTCTCCTGTGGGACGAGTTCGGCCCCCCTTGGATGGTTCCCGCGCATCATGGCGGAACACGTATTACATATAAAATATCTTTAAAAATTTGGAACTTTTTTTTCTCGGTCGATTGTAGATTGTTCATGTACCCTACAACTTATGAAAATTTATGAGTAATAAATAATAATGTTTAAGTGTGTAATATAATATATATCCAATAATCTACATGTTTAAATGTTTACCCAGGTTAGTTTCCTGAAGTAGACCTCGTCTTGGCGGGATGAATACAGGTCTAAGGGTACATCATACACCCTTATCGAGGGAATATGATCGTACGTGCTACCATAGCTAATTATACAAACGTATCTATACAAATATACGAACGTGTCTATAAAAAATACGGACATGTCCATACAAATATACAAACGTATTTATCCAAATAAACGAAGTTATCTATAAAAATAAACAAACTTATTTATACAAAATATCTCTACGTATATATACAAACTTACAACTGTAAAATAAAAGGGCTTAATATTATGATCATCCAGGAAAGGCAGTTTAACCCATCGCAAAGGGCGAGACTGAAGAGGTAGAAGTTGTTCTGAGTGCGCATGTCCTTGTTGTGGAGGATGATGTAACAGATCAGAACATTGCCTACTATCCCAAAGGTAGATACCAAGTAAGAGACTAACCACGTGTAGAGGAACAGAACATCTGTGGGTTCCATGTCAGGTGTTCCAGGAACCTGCAGAATATATAAATGAGTTTAAGTTAAACATTACTTGTAATGGTGATTTGGATAAAAGCTATAATACAATATACGAGTAGAATATATGAGTTTTGTTCTTCCCTCTCTTTCCTTGTATTTGGTTAAAGTCCGGTTCACACGAGTCCGGTGCACACGAGTCCGGTTCACACGAGTCCGGTGCACACGAGTCCGGTGCACACCGCTGAAGAAAGACTATTACTCTATTTAAATTAACTCCGATGTTTTAAAGATTTATTAAAAAGAAAATTAGATCGTTTATATAACCTTGTACTGCTAAAAGGTGAAGTATCTTCCAAAATTGGTTGGTTCATGGGCATTGAACAATTATTTCTTGAGTTTCCTGTGTCTTCTGAATGTATGGCGTCTGTGAAAAGTCCGGCGTTTAGGCATTTTCTTGATCGATATGATGTTATTAGGGTAAATATCCTTACACTCCCGTGTCACATGGAAGCAGTATTTACTGTTGCTTTACAACATATTTGCACTTTAACGTCGCTCGATGTTAAAACACCTCGACTTCCTGCCGTCACTCCAAGGGACTCTATCTTATCCAAGAGCCAAAATTCCTAGGCACACCATCGTTGTGGATTTTCCACCACTTGACTTATTTCTTCTCGATTTTTATGAAAGTATTTTATTGAATACAATGTCTAGATTTAATTTGTTAACTATCGTTTTAGTAATTTATTTTTCTATATCTTTTCAAATATATTTAATCTACTGTTCTTTTCTTATATAAATTTTCGATTGTAGCGCTGTTTACTCAATGTGGCAAGATCCTATAAACAATCTTTCTCACGCGTCTTTACCAAGTACAATATAACCTTATACTTTAAAACCTAATTTTAAGCCATACAATTTTAGATTATAATTATATAATTATTTGTAGTACATTTTAAGAACTACAATTTGCCCTATCTAGGCCTAAGTTGCTCTACATACATTTCTTTTTCTTATATTTACTATTCTTTATTTTATTTGGTTAACAGTTATGTAATATTAGGCGTTTTTAGTCTGGTTCCATAAACGAAACTATCACCGGTCATTTAAGCTTTTAGGTTATAGTTTAATACATCTTACGAATTACAGTTTGTTCTATCTATGTCCTAAGGTAATCTGTCTACCTTTTTTAAGTTTATTATTTACTATCTTGTATTTCATTTAGTCCAAATTTAATTAATACTATGTGCTCTGACCGGGTTCCATAATCTAAACTTTTACCGTTCAATTTACACCGGTTGATTAGGCTTTGGTCAATGTTATGGGCTATGTTTGTTTCTAATACATTTTAACACTCACTAATTTAGAAGTAAATAAATCTGCTTACATTCTTTGTTCCTATATTTGCTGTTTTTTTACTTCATTGAGTTAAACTAATTTTAATATTAGGCACTTTGGGCTGGTCTAATGTTCTATAGCCAGGAGTCTCAAAACCTTTTTTACTCAAGAGCCACATTGGACACTTTTGGAGGAAAGGAGGGCCGGCAATATTTCAGGGCAGAAAAACTACCCCACCCCCACCTACGACTTTTTTTCTAATCAAAACCTAAGTGGGGGGTTTTGAGATTTTCTTGCTTAATCTTTTAAGATGCTATATTTCCATACTTTGTTCTTGGCTAACTAAAATTCGTTACGTGATTGTAAGAAAAACTGTGACCAAACAAATCATTATATTTGCTATAAAATAATAGTTGCTCTGTAGAAAGAGTTTCCAAGAAGGCCTAATGAAAACACAGGAGCAAAACCAAAGCTTTCTCAATTTACTTCAAAATGTACTTTATTCGATTATAAAGAAAACTTTACAAAACATGAGTTTACAATGTGTATAGCTTGAAAAAAACAATTATTTTTTAATGAGGCGATTGGATTTGTTTGCCACTTAATATTTCAGCCCATTTAGGGTCAAACCTTCTAGTTCCGATCATTAGGATTGATTCCAAATGCTCATCTGACGAGGAAGATCTGTATTTAGATTTAAAACATCGCTCGATGACTTCAAGATGCATGCACTTTCTGCAGGCACTTTGTCAATGCCACACCTAAAAGGATTTTGAAACATCTGAATGTCTTCTGCTGCACGGTCAAAGTCAACAAAGCGGTTGTCAAACTCTTGACGTAGCTTAGTCATGATTTCTAAAACGTAATCCTTGGTGAAGGTAGCAGTGCTTAGTGCTTGGTGCTTGGCACTTGGTGACGAGTATTTAATGTTAAAACGCTTAAAAGGAAATGTATTATATCAGTAAGCTAGCTTTCCGCGGGCCGGAAAAAATCTGTTAGCGGGCCGGATGTGGAGACTCCGGTTCTATACTTTTGTCAATTTGGCTGTTGCAGTGTGTGTGTGTGTGTATGTGTGTGTGTGTGTGTGTGTGTGTGTGTGTGTGTGTGTGTGTGTGTGTGTGTGTGTTTGTGTGTGTGTGTGTGTGTGTGTGCGTGTGTGTGTGTGTGTGTGTGTGTGTGTGTGTGTGTGTGTGTATGTTTGTGTGTGTGTGTGTGTGTGTGTGTGTGTGTGTATGTTTGTGTGTGTGTGTGTGTGCTTGCGTGTGTGTGTGTGTGTGTGTGTGTGTGTGTGCACGTGCGTGTGTGTGTGCGCGCGCGCGCGCGCGAAATAAAGAGGCGATGTACTTAACTAAACGCTGGCTTATCCAATATTTGTCGTTTTCACATATGCTATAGAAGAATTTATTCTGAACGCGACAGTATTACATTCAAACGACGATATTATTAATGAGGTGCTAAAATACGAGTAGGGCTATACAAAGTAGAAACGCAGGGTAGATGCAGTAATTAAATACAACATTCACTCTAAAGGCGTTCAAGAATTTGTGAATGTAACTGTAAATTTCTAGACAAAGCCGTGTCACGTTTTTTTTGTATTACCGCCAAATCGCCGTTAAACTACGCAAAACGTTTCAACAGTCGCCGGTCTCCGTTAATATCAGCTGTTATCTACGTACTTGATTTTTCCGGTCCTTTTAAATTAAAATAAGAAATCGAGTAGGGATTCGCATGAGTGAATCGGTAACAAAAGCAAGCTAGAGATATGAATGTAAAAATACAAAAATATTATTTTTATACAGTTCAATTGTATACGAAGACTTACCACTTAGAGTCTACTTGCTTCTAACTGTGCCTGAATAAAGTCGGCCGTAACTGTACTGGAAATAATGATAAATTAAGTTTGCAAATACATGTTACACGCAAGGGATGTAAGAGCCTTGACAACAATAAATATTTTATATAATAATGGGCTTGTTTAACCCTGTATGCATCATTAACGTAACTGCAGAATGCGCAACTAAATTTTAAAAATGCATTGAACTCTAAATCAATATTTAGAAGAGTTTTAAATTTGTAAAAGTCACAAAAAATAAATAACTCAGGTAATGAATTTCTCTTTTTAAATAATTCAAGTTTTAAAAACGTTTTTAATAACAAACGTGTTTTGCATAAATAAATACGGCGAGTAAGGTAGAAATATTTGTTCAATCAGGCAACGTTTCAATAGCGTCATCGTCATCATCATCGTCATCAAGCCTTATTCCTCCTGCACTCTATTAAATAATAGCGCAGTAGTAAAACCTTTGTATGCTTTTGAAAACATTACATATACACTGTTCCATCACAACATTTATGACCGTACGTACCACAGAGTACTTAATACAAATTGAATAGTTATCTAATGATATAGACATAGTGAGGCCGAATTCGCCATCTTGGTTGGGGAAAATCCTCCAATACCGTGCCGTGCAGCGCACAAAATTTAATAAAAACTTTCAATAAATCAAGGTTTAAACCACTTAGAGTGGAAATTAAATCTTGAAATTTGGCAGTTATAAGCAGCATGATTCCTTCATTCAGAATATTAAACCATAAAGGTAATATTTTGTTTGAAAGAACGTTAAAAAATTAGATATAATAAGGGTTTAAGTAGCATAAAATAGTAAGTAAGCTACAATCTTTCGTATTTGTTGGTTAGAAACGTTTTGTAAGGGAAAAAGTTTGAGATAATTAGTTAGATTTTATTATTCTTTTATTTTCGTGTTCGTATAACCTTTGGTTTTCTGCTAATAAAGTGGTAAAGTGAAAAGTTTTTAAACGTTGATCGTCACATTTTTGCCGAGTACTGCAGACAAATGCTTTTGTTCCTGTGTGCATTTATTTCTAAGTATTTCTTCAATAAAATAATTTTAACGTATGTAAATAATTACCTTTTTACATACAAATTAAAATGTATTTAGCTAGATAATTTGAAGTTTCTCTATTAAATTTTTTTATTTTTATAAATGTTTTAAGAAGATGCTAAAGATTTATTTGTACAACTCAAAGTTATAGGCCCCTATTACTAGGCTTTTTACTCTCTGACATATAATAAAATACAGAAAAATTATTGTGATAGTAAAATAATAGCGTGAAAAATATAAATTTTAAGGTTCCTTTATCCAAAGTGTGTTTTCCAAAATGTATGTATAAATGTAGTCTATATGCCTATGTGTCTAAATCCCGGCCTACAACAAAACTACTGGTCGGATTTTGCTGAAATTCGGTAAATTTATATCAATGGAAAATTGATTTTGAAATATTAAAAAATAAACAAATAATTGATAGTGAAACCAAAAACTGAAACTAATCTAAAATATAAAAAAAATGATCCGCGCTGGTTTCTTATAGATGAACACGGTGAGTGATTTTTTATATTTAACAAAGTTCTCTTTCAAGGAAAAAACTATATTAACAATATAGCATTTTATAATTTTGTGATAGGAATATTACATGCAAAAAAATTGCTACTGACCCTCGGGGCTTGATTTGACTTCAGTGTATGGGTAGGAAACTGGAAGGGGGCCGCCATCTTGGCTGGGGAAGCCTGCTCCACTGTGCCTTTAGGCATGCTATCTCTATTTGTATTAAATGTTCTGTGTTATGTACTCGTAAAACAGCTTGAATCACAGCTCTCATTGAGTCCTCTATCATACCCGGAGATTGAATCTCTGGTTCCTTAAATAACAAATTTATAAAGGAAATTAAAGTCAAACACAAACACGCTCACACGCTTCAACATGCATTTCCTCACTGGAGAGATATGACACTACACAGTACAATCACAGATGGATTCTATCTTTACTGAGTGACCATCTCAATCGTTAAAATCACACATGTAATTACCACTAACTAATCAACTGCCTCATAGTTCTGTCACAGACGCACAATCCAAGAGTTGCAGTAAACACCATGAAATTACTAATTTGGTTTTGCATGCCATTTCGGTTTCGAGGATGCTGCAGAAGAAGAAGTGCTTGCCACTCCTACCATAGTTTCTCTAAACACGTATTTGTATGATTACCCACCTTACCCCTTTGCATAAGGATATCCTAGCACCCAGTGCTCCTGTATGATCTATAGGGGTTTTTCCTGGCAAAGTTTTTTTTTCAGGTTTTTTCATTCCACTCTTAGCGCGACACTTACCGTACTGTACATTTCACTATCTCCTGATTCTCCATGGAAAGAGCTTACGAGCTTGGTACATGGGCAAGCAATATCGTTTCCTTCACTTGCGGTAGGGATACTAACAGCAAGGGTTTGTGAAACGGAGGTAGCTCGCTGTATAATGACTGCCACGTTTCTAGCGCCCCAGACCCGGGTAATATATTTATAAATATATATATATATATATACACACACACACACACACACACACAAACACACATATAGGAAAAAGGTGGTGTTTATAAATTAGAATGCGAAAACTGTAATAAAGCTTATATAGGCCAAACCAAGAAAAAATTAAAAGAAAGATATAAAGAACATTTGAATGCCTATATATTAATCCAGAAATATATAAATCAAATTTTGCAAATCATTGTATTAATAATAAGCACCATTTCCAAATATTGAAAATATGAAACTTATAAAAGAAATTAATAAGGGATTAAGAATTAATATATATATGAAGCATTCGAAATATATAAATACAATAATAATAACAAATTAATAAAAGAACAAATACAAATACATTCTAAATTTGATACTATATTCAATGTCTATAATGTTACAGCAACAAAATAAATTTGGTAATTTGTATAAATTTAGCAACAATTCTAGTTCTAATTTAACATATGTTTTAGGCCTATAGGTTACATTATTGTAATTTTCATTCCTGATGATGTTGGTACTGTTTACCAACGAAAAGCTTTGAATATAAATTAATAAATATTCTTGTATTTGAATAACCTATGTTGTTTTAAATTATTAAACAAGAAAACGTATTATATATATATATATATATATATATATATATATATGTGTGTGTGTGTGTGTATAAATTAAAATAATATACAACGATTTGTACATGTAAATATACAAATATAAATAATCAAAATGTTTTTGTGGTCTGGGTGATGACCCACTCATCAACTCTTACCAGTTAATAGATGTGGGTTTTATTATTATGTTTGGGAGTGAGTAAGCCTAAGCTGACTGAGTGACTATAAGGTTGTCTGCAGATCCAGTGGTTGCCCACCACCTTACAATCATCTGTGTGTTTATGTGCATTGTAAAGTGTCGTGGCAGTGTAAGCCATCAGACAGCTACCCTTACAATAATAACATGATTGTGTTGGCGTTAACAATGGAATATATTTTATAAGGTAGAGTCTGGAAAAACCTTATGGAGAACGATATTATTGCTATAATGAAAAATTAATTATATTGTTGTGTTTTTATTTAAATCTAAGTCTTTATAATCATATTTTACATTTTAAAATTTGGGCAATATAATTTATAATTGAAAAATAATTTTAAAAACAATTAAAATTACCACTTTGGGAGGTTTTAAACTATTGAGAGACCTTAGAAATGATTTTTTTGTTATTTCTTTTACTGTTTAATTTTTTTTATTTCACTGAAAACTTGGATAAATTCAACCTAAGTAAAATGTTTCATATCAATCATATTAAATAAGCTCCTTAAATAAAGACTTTTTAATAAATCATAACGTTCTACCTTTTAATAAAAGCAACCCTTATTGTACCATTGTGTTTATTATAATAAAATAGACATTTTTTTAAATTAAATTTATTATCAATTATCACGGACTTCTTAGATTTCTGAAATGACTCACAACTTGTGTGGCTTCTTGGAAAAGAATGTAACTTCTCGGAATGTTCGCAGTTTCTCCGATTTTTTGAAATTTCTTCTATTAAATTGTCTTACTATGGGGTGAAAGTAAGACTCCTTCCTTTCTTTTCTTTTCGTTTTAAATATTTTCACACTAAATATTTTTTTAAAATTTCAATAATGTAAATGACAGTGGTATAAGTTACAGTGTATAACTACCAAATATTGTGACATCGCTATAAGTTACAGTGTATAACTACCAAATATTGTGACAGCGCTATAAGTTACAGTGTATAACTACCAAATATTGTGACAGCGCTATAAGTTACAGTGTATAACTACCAAATATTGTGACAGCGCTATAAGTTACAGTGTATAACTACCAAATATTGTGACAGCGCTATAAGTTACAGTGTATAACTACCAAATATTGTGAGAGCGCTATAAGTTACAGTGTATAACTACCAAATATTGTGACAGCGCTATAAGTTACAGTGTATAACTACCAAATATTGTGACAGCGCTATAAGTTACAGTGTATAACTACCAAATATTGTGACAGCGCTATAAGTTACAGTGTATAACTACCAAATATTGTGACAGCGCTATAAGTTACAGTGTATAACTACCAAATATTGTGACAGCGCTATAAGTTACAGTGTATAACTACCAAATATTGTGACAGCGCTATAAGTTACAGTGTATAACTACCAAATATTGTGACAGCGCTATAAGTTACAGTGTATAACTACCAAATATTGTGACAGCGCTATAAGTTACAGTGTATAACTACCAAATATTGTGAGAGCGCTATAAGTTACAGTGTATAACTACCAAATATTGTGACAGCGCTATAAGTTACAGTGTATAACTACCAAATATTGTGACAGCGCTATAAGTTACAGTGTATAACTACCAAATATTGTGACAGCGCTATAAGTTACAGTGTATAACTACCAAATATTGTGACAGCGCTATAAGTTACAGTGTATAACTACCAAATATTGTGAGAGCGCTATAAGTTACAGTGTATAACTACCAAATATTGTGACAGCGCTATAAGTTACAGTGTATAACTACCAAATATTGTGAGAGCGCTATAAGTTACAGTGTATAACTACCAAATATTGTGACAGCGCTATAAGTTACAGTGTATAACTACCAAATATTGTGACAGCGCTATAAGTTACAGTGTATAACTACCAAATATTGTGAGAGCGCTATAAGTTACAGTGTATAACTACCAAATATTGTGAGAGCGCTATAAGTTACAGTGTATAACTACCAAATATTGTGAGAGCGCTATAAGTTACAGTGTATAACTACCAAATATTGTGAGAGCGCTATAAGTTACAGTGTATAACTACCAAATATTGTGACAGCGCTATAAGTTACAGTGTATAACTACCAAATATTGTGAGAGCGCTATAAGTTACAGTGTATAACTACCAAATATTGTGAGAGCGCTATAAGTTACAGTGTATAACTACCAAATATTGTGAGAGCGCTATAAGTTACAGTGTATAACTACCAAATATTGTGAGAGCGCTATAAGTTACAGTGTATAACTACCAAATATTGTGAGAGCGCTATAAGTTACAGTGTATAACTACCAAATATTGTGAGAGCGCTATAAGTTACAGTGTATAACTACCAAATATTGTGAGAGCGCTATAAGTTACAGTGTATAACTACCAAATATTGTGAGAGCGCTATAAGTTACAGTGTATAACTACCAAATATTGTGAGAGCGCTATAAGTTACAGTGTATAACTACCAAATATTGTGAGAGCGCTATAAGTTACAGTGTATAACTACCAAATATTGTGAGAGCGCTATAAGTTACAGTGTATAACTACCAAATATTGTGAGAGCGCTATAAGTTACAGTGTATAACTACCAAATATTGTGAGAGCGCTATAAGTTACAGTGTATAACTACCAAATATTGTGAGAGCGCTATAAGTTACAGTGTATAACTACCAAATATTGTGAGAGCGCTATAAGTTACAGTGTATAACTACCAAATATTGTGAGAGCGCTATAAGTTACAGTGTATAACTACCAAATATTGTGAGAGCGCTATAAGTTACAGTGTATAACTACCAAATATTGTGAGAGCGCTATAAGTTACAGTGTATAACTACCAAATATTGTGAGAGCGCTATAAGTTACAGTGTATAACTACCAAATATTGTGAGAGCGCTATAAGTTACAGTGTATAACTACCAAATATTGTGAGAGCGCTATAAGTTACAGTGTATAACTACCAAATATTGTGAGAGCGCTATAAGTTACAGTGTATAACTACCAAATGTTGTGAGAGCGCTATAAGTTACAGTGTATAACTACCAAATATTGTGACATCGCTATAAGTTACAGTGTATAACTACCAAATATTGTGAGAGCGCTATAAGTTACAGTGTATAACTACCAAATATTGTGAGAGCGCTATAAGTTACAGTGTATAACTACCAAATATTGTGAGAGCGCTATAAGTTACAGTGTATAACTACCAAATATTGTGAGAGCGCTATAAGTTACAGTGTATAACTACCAAATATTGTGAGAGCGCTATAAGTTACAGTGTATAACTACCAAATATTGTGAGAGCGCTATAAGTTACAGTGTATAACTACCAAATATTGTGAGAGCGCTATAGTAATAATCTAGTGTGGAGTTTTATAATAAAATGTTCAATATCTTATAACGAAATAACCCAACTATGAAAGCTAAGAAGTATTTGCTTTAAAATCAATCTGTAAAACATTTGAAGAAGACATTTTAAATAGAAATAAGAAGTAAAGAAACAGAATAACTGAAGCAGAATACAGGTTTTAATATTTTCAACGTCTTGAAAAAGTTACTGATATCTCATTTTCTATTGCAACTTCTAATTATTAGTAGAGATATAGCTTAATAAATATTAATTGTAAATATTAAGTTTGTTCTAGTGTTATATCATTGACAATCATTCGATCCTGGTCCTAGGACCAAGTCCCGAGTCTGAGGGTCCGCCCCTCAGGTAAGGCCAACCGAGATTGGATGAAGGTTCTATTGCACTCAGACCTGGTATCGAGATACAGAAACCTATCCGTTCAGAGGGTTCTACTGATCCCGAGTAGTTTGAAAAATTCCTGTCGTCCTATTTCGGTTAATACCAGAAAACCACAATTATGCTTATTACGTTGTGCATGGGCGTATTTATGAATGATTGTAATGTGATATTATAGTGATTAATATTGGTTTGTAAACTTATTCTACTAATTATTAAGTAGATTTAAATCAGGAACGAACATCGGAAATGGCATTTTATTTTATATTTATAGTTTAAATATATTCTCTTTCCATATTTTTAGGGATGCTTGAGTCACAAAGCCCCCTCCCCCTTAAATCCGCCACCGATTCCATCTAAACTTTCTTATTCTTTCTACAGACGGATATACATTCTTTATTACACCAATAAAGAGTAGGTATGAACACGTGTTGCCATGACCCATCTATTATATTCTCTCCCAGGGTTTTCAGTTTCCATCTATTTCCTACTTATTCACGATCTTGTTCTTGAACTTCATAGCAATAATAATCCTGCTTGATAGCTTTAATTTTCAAGAAATATGTTCGTATAAAATATGGATTGAACCTGTATTAAGTAACCTACTTTAAGAACAGTCAATGACAACGAGTTTACAACGACGTAACAGGCGCGTATCCAAGGGGGGGGGCGATGGGGCGATCGCCCCCCCCCCCAACCCTCAAGAACTTTGGGTTAAAAATCGACAATATATTATTAAATTAGGACTTTCTATTAAATTAGACTTTTACTTAAGTTAATTCGTCTTTTATTGTAAATAAAAAATAAAATTTTAATTGGAAAATGTGACGCGTTCCCTCGGCATACCCTCGTAAACGTCTAAACGTTTTAACAACAGATAGCGCTAGTGAAGCTTAGTCTCGAATATATGATTTTCAATACGTAATTTTGCAAGCGTAATATTCGCAGTTGACTCCGGAATTGTTCGTGTTGGAAGAATAACTACTTATATTAATTAATAATATTCTCTAGCCATAAGTGTTATCGAAACTGGAATAATTATTTATTAAAAATACTAATTTGCTACGAATCTTTATCACGTTACCGATTTCTAACGCAAGCGTAGAAAGAACTTTTTCTGTTCTATGTTTTTACATACACGGACGCGCGCGCGCGCGCACACACTCACACACACACACACACACACACACACACACACACACACATATTATATATATATATATAATGCATCGATCGCCCTCCCCCCCCCCAAAGCAAGTCCCTGGATACGCGCCTGCGTAAGCGGAAAGGTGTAACAGGAAGTAGTTTCTCGTAGTAAGTGGAATTATCTGTCTCTATGTATTTGTTCTTCGAAATTCTTTAATTCAATTAACCAGGTTGAATTCGATTCGGATAGAGAGCGCTGTTTAAGTCTGCCGTCTCCACATCGCGTAAGGAAGGTAATGGCGGTGATTATGTTGGACGTATCAAGCTGAAATAAAGCGAGTATTTTGTCATGGTGACGTAACACAGGAAAACCCGATACAGAAGTACTTTCTAGACTTATACAACTGTGCGCGTTAATCGCTGAGTAATGGAGGACAGCTGATGCATTATGCCAGCTTATTCATTACATTTATATTTATTACGTTTCTACTGCTTTCAACAATGCTTATATTATTAATTACATTTTTGAAGTGAAAACTTTTATAGCGACGCTTACAAAAACGTATTTCATGGACATAAACATAAAATTTCGCGTTAGCATAATTTCCGTCAGGTTACGCTATGAGACACCTCGAAGTGAATTAAATAATAACATACGATTTCATATATCAGCTGATTTTGTGTTATACGTTATGTTGTAAAACAACTGTTCTAACACGTAGGTTATGTTACATTTTATAAGTCGATAAATGTATTTATTTATTTAAATTTTGATAAATCTCAATACAAATAATTCAATATCACGATAATAATAAGTTATGTATTTTTAATCTAATTTTTGAAATGAAAACATTCTTAGGCGCGTCTGATACTATTTAAAAACTGATTTCAGTTGAATTTGTTAAAAACATTTGTATTCAGTAAGCATCTAATAAACGTTCTTTGTTCCCCACATTATTTTATTATTAACTAAAATAAATAATAATCTTTATTAAATACATTCCTTAAATAAAGATATAATTGTTGAATGATAAATGTATACATTCATATTTTTGGGCGATTTTCGTTGAAAACTTTGCAAAGCTCTAATTTGTTTAATTAAAATTTTGCTGCTAAATGTAAAAAATCTGTGTTATTGTTTGATTCACAATATCAAGAGCACAGTGGTACAATATATTACAATGAAAATATTGGAAAAGATCATTCTAGTTTGTAATTTGTTGTTTGCTAGTTTGTTTTGTAATAAGACCCTCTGATGATGATGACATGGTTATCGAAATGTACATAAGGGTTTAATCTTGAGTAACTTGTTTTATTTGTTATTTTTGATTATTTTTGTGGTGTTGGGGTTCTTTCCAATATTTTCATTGTAATATTGTTTGATTGATTAAATTGAAATAAAAATTTAGTCGTTTCCAAATCTCTGTAGACGTGGCTATAAATGATTTTACTTCTCGCGGCACTCCTCCGACCATCACAACCTAACTTTTTGTTTCAAGTGTAGCTTCTTATATCGCAATATAAAAATCACCACATGGTAAAATATGACGTCATTGCTTAGGAATTTACATTAAAGCTTTTAACAATCCGAAGATCACTTTAACCTGAAGATATCCAAATACAAAACATTGCTGTTTCCGTCTTCACTTAGAGGTTGTTTGGAGGTTATAATTAATTCTTTTTTAAATGAAATTTCCTGTATGTTCAAAATTTTTGTATTTGTTTATTAGATTATGTGACAACGTACGACTATATAAAACAGCTGACATATTTGTCTTAGGTCATGTCATCTCCTCTATTGTAGATTGAGAGTAAGTTTAAATGTTTGTTCAAGGATAATTATACTCTTTTCTAACTTAACAGGACTTATGGCTATTTTGTATACTGGAAATCAGGGCCTATTTAATAAAATTTACTATTATAATTGTGATAAGTTGTAAAATTTATAAATATTAAGTTATACTTTAATAGTAAATAAAGTTATGCTAGTTGTGCATTGTATGTGTTTTATGCCTTTTCTATAGGCAACAATGCCACCTGCATCCCCCTCGTAGCATGAGATGCACCTCGTTCTGTCTGCCTCTCTACCTCTTATCTACCCTTATTTATTTGTACATCTACTAGCTCTTTGAATTTGTCGGAGAGATTTTTCTTGGGGTTGACGCTAATATGGTTGTAGAAATCCCCGGTAAGGCGAAGTTTTACCTTAGCTTTTACAAAGATAAGTCGTTTCTCGGAATTACTACAGCAACTCGATAAAAAGCCTACCAAGGGAGCGAGACAAAAACCTTATCTATTTTTGTTGGAAAGATTAATGTTTTCCTTTGTAAAATTACGACTTAAAATTAAGTTCGTGTTTTATAGTTATTCAATTCCTTCTATTAGTTCACACTCTCCTTAAGTTATATAGGCCCTATATATTGTTCAAAATTCAATCGTTAATAAAATACCTTTTATTCATTCACTCAAATTCAAATACATTTTTTGAAACTTTTACTGGATGACACTAATTGATAATAGTTTTAAAAATTATTAATTTATTAATTAAATTTAATGAATTAATTTCAGTTTTATATGAAAGAAAAACTTTTTTTAAATAAGAATAGTTATTTCTTCCCATTTGGATAAAAATAAGTGATAACATATGATTTCATATAACAGCTGATTTTATATTATAGGTTATGTGGTAGAACAGCTGTTTTATCGCATAGGTTTTGTTATTTATAATAATTGTAACCATTTGTTAAAAAGTAACTAAAATATTTTTTTACCCAAATAGGAATCGATTATTAAAAATATTTGTCTATATTACTTGTTTTTGTACTCAAATTTCGTAAAAGTATGTTCTTGTAAAATGAATACTTATTCCCAGTTATGTTTGATCCAAATGTTAAAAGTAATGAATGTCGTGAAATCGGTGGCATATTCAATAAAATTTATTTTTACAATACTATAACTTTGTTCATGCACCCCGGGGGACACACCCCGACCTGCACTACAGGGGTATTACCTTCCTACTGTAACAGACTGTAAGGCAAACATCTACCTCATACAGTTGGCAGTAGAACAGAGATTACGTCCCACAAAGACCTCCTAGTTGCTAGGCAACACCTCAGCCTCTGCGGTAGGTGCTTCCGCCATGTACTAATTAGAATATTACCAGCAAGTACACAATGCAGCGCTGTCATCTGAAGGCGACAACAATTAATGACTTCCCTCATGCCATTAGACATTGGCACGTGATAAACTAATTCGGTATTGTTTCGTCCTACGGGTATCTAATTATGTATGATGTTAAATACATACTTCACTCGCAAAGGTGGCAGATTGCGCGGAGAGTCGAACCCAAACTTTGGCTACATTCTCTGTTATTTTATTATTCGTTTGAAAACTAATTTACATAGTTATTTCAGGTTTTACTTGTGGATTCTGTAATAATTTTATTATTGAATAATAGTAACCGAGTGTGTTACAAACATAGTAAATTTGCATACACGTGGATATAACATTTAATTGATAAACCTTTCTACGCAAATTTATTATAGGGTGTTGGTGATTTTGAGGTAGGTGGCATTACTTCAGCCGAGAGGAAGGGGTTTAATGGCCCAGACGTTGTCGCTTTTGTTAGGGAAGGCGAGAAAAGGGGAGGAGACCAGTACGCAGGGTTCTTCCATCTGTTATAGGAAAGGCTTCGGATTGTATGGATCCTGGCAACAGACATTATGAATTTCCCTATGCTTTAGGTATTGCTTTTTTCTTTGTGTCCCGGATCTTCTGGCATACTTATTGACACTCCATTTGGTGGTGATGGTCCCATAGAAGTTTAATATCCGGAAGCAACGTCTGTACTAGGCCAACAGGTAATGAGTCTTTGTTCCTCTATTCGTCAGAAAAGCTTCTCCTGTCCACTACCTTCCTGTTGAGGAGGGTGCCAGGGGTCTTCCAAACAAAATCTGTTCATTTCTTTTTGAAGGAGTTGGGAATTAGTAGGATCAAAATCAATAAATATTTGAGGCGTATTTCCAAGGTTGCCCTTGAGGCATCTTATCGCCTGTGGCTACGAAGATCTAGTCCATGGGTTCCCAAACTTGGGGTTGCGCCCTTCTTGGGAGGCGTAAAGGCGAGTCAGGGGCGCGAGACAAGTTGGAAAATAATAAGATAAATTTTATTATTATAGGAACAAACCTGATGTTGCTAATGACTTGGGTTGTGCCCTTACTAAAATACAACTACAAATAGCCATGCTAGTGTAAAATATGAAAGCTCAGGCATCTCACTGACAGATTTTTCTCTTATCAGTTAAAATTTACTCTGTAAATTAAAACTTGAAATGATATATCATGTTTCTTGTGAAAGTAGGCGTATGTATAAATAAAAAGATTGTTTTCAAACTATAATATTTGATTTTTTTCACATGCCCATACAATTTATTTATAGTGTAAAAGTGGAGGGATGTGGAATGATTTCATTTCCAGAGAAGGAGGCGTGGTACCAAAATGTTTGGGAACCCCTGATCTAGCCCCTGGGTGTCGAGAGTTGTGGCCATGCAATCCTCCATTGCCAGGTCTATAGTCCTGGACCACTTGTTGTTGTTTGCCTTCGGTGGCCCCTCAGTCGAGGCGATTCCAACCTCTTTTCATAATGTTCTTCTTATTCTAATTCATTATTATTATCAACGTGGTTGTCCTCAACACTTGCTCTCTTCTTCATTGACTTTCACTTTCTTCTTCTTTGACTGATCTTTTTCCTTATACATTTCTTTTCTCACTTGTTGTTTTGTCATAATTTACTATCAATCTCTTTCTTGATTTTCTTATAATCATCGTTATCATAGCGTAACATAACTCGTTTTATTTTCTTGTGTTTTCTCTTAGTTTCTTTTTCATTTTCTTCTTTGAGTTGTTAAGCTTGTCTCAAACATATATTCCATATTTTATAATGCTTACATAGGTTTTCATGAAAGAGACAGGCGGGCAAAGTGGCATTGGATCCACTTAGAACTAAAAACGTTTCTTTTCCATGAGATACAAAAACTTTTAAATAATAAACGAAGAAATACATTTTACAAAATAATTTATTAATTGTCATCGACTACTTCCCATGCAGAAAATATTAGGCATTTACACTTGTCATTGATTAGGCATCAAATATTTCCATACTGTGTAATAACTCGTTATTGTGTTTAATAAGGTAAACTCACTAATGTATTTGTCAAATTAACTCACTAATATGTTTGCTAAGATAAAGCCACTAGCGTATTTCCTTAGATAAACCCACTAATGTACGAGTATTTGCTAAATTAACTAACTAACATAGTAACTAACGTAAATCCACAAACGTATTTGCTTAGATAAACTCACTAATGTATTTGCTAAATTAACTCACTAATATGGTTGCTAAGGTAAAGCCACTAACGAGTTTGATAAGATAAACTCAATAATGTATTCACTAAATTAACCCACTAATATAGTTACCTAGGTAAACCCACTAACGTATTTGCTTAGATAAACTCACTAATGTATTTTCTAAATTAACTCACTAATATGGTTGCTAAGGTAAAGCCACTAACGAGTTTGATAAGATAAACTCAATAATGTATTCACTAAATTAACCCACTAATATAGTTACCTAAGTAAACCCACTAACGTATTTGCTTAGATAAACTCACTAATGTATTTTCTAAATTAACTCACTAATATGGTTGCTAAGGTAAAGCCACTAACGAGTTTGATAAGATAAACTCAATAATGTATTCGATAAATTAACTCACTAATATAGTTACCAAGGTAAACCCACTAACGCATTTGCTTAGATAAACTCACTAATGTATTTTCTAAATTAACTCACTAATATGGTTGCTAAGATAAATCCACTAACATGTTTGCTTATATAAACTCACTAATATATTCGATAAATTAATTCACTAATATGGTTGCTAAGATAAATCCACTAACATGTTTGCTTATATAAACTCACTAATATATTCGATAAATTAACTCAGTAATATGATTCCTAAGATAAACCCACTAACATGTTTGCTTAGATAAACTCACGAATGTATTCGAAAAATTAACTCACTAATATGATCCCTAAGATAAACCCACTAACGTGTTTGCTTAGATAAACTCACTAATGTATTCGATAAATTAACTCACTAATATGATTCCTAAGATAAACCCACTTACGTGTTTACTTAGATAAACTCACTAATGTATTCGATAAATTAACTCACTAATATGATTCCTAAGATTAATCCACTAACCTGTTTACTTAGATAAACTCACTAATGTATTCAATAAATTAACTCACTAATATGATTCCTAAGATAAACCCACTAACGTGGTTGCTTAGATAAACTCACTAATGTATTCGATAAATTAACTCACTAATATGATTCCCAAGATAAACCCACTAACGTGTTTGCTTAGATAAACTCACTAGTGTATATGTATAAATAACTCACTAATCTTAGTAACTACTAAGGAAAAATATCAGATGTGCTTACTAAGGTAAACCCACAGACGTAATTTTTGAGGTAAACTCACTAATGTAGTTGCTAAGATAATCTTGCAAATGTGATTGCTTAGGTAAAACCACTAATATGTTTGCCAACATTAACTCACTTTAAGGCATTTCTTAAATTAACCCACTAAAGTGTTTGCTAAGGTATACTGTCTAATCACCTCTTACCCTAAACTCTAAACTTCTTTCAAAGTTTTCCTAAAGTAAAATTTTTCCCCTTACTAGTATTAACCCTGTTTTTCTATGACTTCATTCTACTCATCGCATCAAAACTTACATCAATAAAAATTTACCAATCTCTTTATCTAAAAATTAACAATAAAATACTGATATCTTCTTACATTGGAACATTAAAAATTCACACTTTACTTGCAAAGCGGGCGTGAGATAATACATAGTTCGTGAGAAGTACTTTGTTACAAATACTACGATCAAAAGATTTAGTTAGCAATTTTTAAAAATCCATTTGAATTTTTCTGGGGACCTTCATTACTTACATGTAAATATTTCCTCGATGGTCGCCGTCTGCTGCTTCACTTTCAAAACAATACTCTATTGTAGTTTCAGCATTAAAAATTCCTTATACATCAATTTACCAGGCCTAGAGCACAAAGTTACAATAAGTATTTACCTAAATATTCTTGAGCCAAATATGTTAAATCTGTGATTATAAAAGTACAAAAAAAAATCTTTGATGAATAATTGTGTGTTGTATTGAAATCATGAGACATTTTGTTTTATTCCTTTTTCGGACATATTTAACTTTATTATAACAAAACATACTTACAATACCTTATTCACTAATTTTACAAGTTTAAACAAAACAATTAGTTTGGCTCTATACTGCTAACTTCATGTACTCATGTCATCATACTTTACTGGCACTTCTTCTTTATGTTAGGATGAAGCAATAACATTTGGTGAAAGCCTTTAGTTTTGTTGTAACACTCCTAGATTTTGATATTTTTACAAAAAGTACCAGATTTTTATATAAGACAGAAAGGTTTCATGAGCATCAGTGACAAATTGCTAAATAAAATTTAATCTCTATTTTTAGATTAGTATTGCAAACTAAATCCAACAGATATTAGTGAAGATTTAATTTAGTTGATTTTGAGTTCCGTCTCAAAACTACTAGAACTTCCATTGAGGATGATTTTTTGTTTAATGAATTGGTTTATTGAGTTCATAAATTACTAAAGTTATAAAGGATAATTAGCAGTAATTACTTCCTTTGTGGGTGTAGAAACTTTGGAAGATATTAATTCCCCTTGGTTATATTGTATATTGGAACTGAAAATATTCTGCATTTTACTCACAAAATCTTTGTAGTTGTAAACGTTAAACAAACGTGACAAGAGTTATACTCATTAATTTTGCCAGATAAGATACCTTTTCAATTTTGGTCATATTATGTTAGGGGATAGTAACAATAGAAAACTAATTATAAACTAATTGCTAATGAGAGTATAATGACTAAATGTGTGAATAAATGTACCATGATGGGACATGTGGTGATGTATGAATGTGGGATGACTAAACTTCCTATGACTAAACGTGTGGTGACTAGATGTGTGCTGATTGAACATGTGCATGGACATGTGTTGGCTGAGCATGGGATGAATAAATGTGTGATGACTAAACATGCGATGACTGGATGTGTGCTGACTGAACATGTGCACGGACATGTGTTGGCTGAGCATGGGATGAATAAATGTGTGATGACTAAACATGCGATGACTGGATGTGTGCTGACTGAACATGTGCACGGACATGTGTTGGCTGAGCATGGGATGAATAAATGTGTGATGACTAAACATGTGATGAATGAATGTGTGCTGATTGAACATGTGAATGGACATGTGATGGCTGAGCATGGGATGAATAAATGTGTGATGACTAAACATGTGATGACTAAATGTGTGCTGATTGAACATGTGAACGGACATGTGATGGGTGAGCATGGGATGAATAAATGTGTGATGACTAAACATGCGATGACTGGATGTGTGCTGACTGAACATGTGCACGGACATGTGATGGGTGAGCATGGGATGAATAAATGTGTGATGAATAAACATGCGATGATTGAATGTGTGCTGATTGAACATGTGAACGGACATGTAATGGCTGAGCATGGGATGAATAAATGTGTGATGACTAAACATGTGATGACTAAATGTGTGCTGATTGAACATGTGAACGGACATGTGATGGCTGAGCATGGGATGAATAAATGTGTGATGACTAAACATGTGATGACTAAATGTGTGCTGATTGAACATGTGAACGGACATGTGATGGGTGAGCATGGGATGAATAAATGTGTGATGACTAAACATGCGATGATTGAATGTGTGCTGATTGAACATGTGAACGGACATGTGATGGCTGAGCATGGGATGAATAAATGTGTGATGAATAAACATGCGATGATTGAATGTGTGCTGATTGAACATGTGATGACTAAATGTGTGCTGATTGAACATGTGAACGGACATGTGATGGCTGAGCATGGGATGAATAAATGTGTGATGACTAAACATGTGATGACTAAATGTGTGCTGATTGAACATGTGAACGGACATGTGATGGGTGAGCATGGGATGAATAAATGTGTGATGAATAAACATGCGATGATTGAATGTGTGCTGATTGAACATGTGAACGGACATGTGATGGCTGAGCATGGGATGAATAAATGTGTGATGACTAAACATGTGATGACTAAATGTGTGCTGATTGAACATGTGAACGGACATGTGATGGGTGAGCATGGGATGAATAAATGTGTGATGACTAAACATGTGATGACTAAATGTGTGCTGATTGAACATGTGAACGGACATGTGATGGGTGAGCATGGGATGAATAAATGTGTGATGACTAAACATGCGATGATTGAATGTGTGCTGATTGAACATGTGAACGGACATGTGATGGGTGAGCATGGGATGAATAAATGTGTGATGACTAAACATGCGATGATTGAATGTGTGCTGATTGAACATGTGAACGGACATGTGATGGCTGAGCATGGGATGAATAAATGTGTGATGACTAAACATGTGATGACTAAATGTGTGCTGATTGAACATGTGAACGGACATGTGATGGCTGAGCATGGGATGAATAAATGTGTGATGACTAAACATGCGATGATTGAATGTGTGCTGATTGAACATGTGAACGGACATGTGATGGCTGAGCATGGGATGAATAAATGTGTGATGAATAAACATGCGATGATTGAATGTGTGCTGATTGAACATGTGAACGGACATGTGATGGCTGAGCATGGGATGAATAAATGTGTGATGACTAAACATGTGATGACTAAATGTGTGCTGATTGAACATGTGAACGGACATGTGATGGCTGAGCATGGGATGAATAAATGTGTGATGACTAAACATGCGATGATTGAATGTGTGCTGATTGAACATGTGAACGGACATGTGATGGCTGAGCATGGGATGAATAAATGTGTGATGACTAAACATGCGATGATTGAAAGTGTGCTGATTGAACATGTGAACGGACATGTGATGGCTGAGCATGGGATGAATAAATGTGTGATGAATAAACATGCGATGATTGAATGTGTGCTGATTGAACATGTGAACGGACATGTGATGGCTGAGCATGGGATGAATAAATGTGTGATGACTAAACATGTGATGACTAAATGTGTGCTGATTGAACATGTGAACGGACATGTGATGGCTGAGCATGGGATGAATAAATGTGTGATGACTGAATGTGTGCTGATTGAACATGTGAACGGACATGTGATGGCTGAGCATGGGATGAATAAATGTGTGATGACTGAATGTGTGCTGATTGAACATGTGAACGGACATGTGATGGCTGAGCATGGGATGAATAAATGTGTGATGACTGAATGTGTGCTGATTGAACATGTGAACGGACATGTGATGGCTGAGCATGGGATGAATAAATGTGTGATGACTGAATGTGTGCTGATTGAACATGTGAACGGACATGTGATGGCTGAGCATGGGATGACTAAATGTGTGATGACTGAATGTGTGCTGATTGAACATGTGAACGGACATGTGATGGCTGAGCATGGGATGAATAAATGTGTGATGACTGAATGTGTGCTGATTGAACATGTGAACGGACATGTGATGGCTGAGCATGGGATGAATAAATGTGTGATGACTGAATGTGTGCTGATTGAACATGTGAACGGACATGTGATGGCTGAGCATGGGATGAATAAATGTGTGATGACTGAATGTGTGCTGATTGAACATGTGAACGGACATGTGATGGCTGAGCATGGGATGAATAAATGTGTGATGACTGAATGTGTGCTGATTGAACATGTGAACGGACATGTGATGGCTGAGCATGGGATGAATAAATGTGTGATGACTGAATGTGTGCTGATTGAACATGTGAACGGACATGTGATGGCTGAGCATGGGATGAATAAATGTGTGATGACTGAATGTGTGCTGATTGAACATGTGAACGGACATGTGATGGCTGAGCATGGGATGAATAAATGTGTGATGACTGAATGTGTGCTGATTGAACATGTGAACGGACATGTGATGGCTGAGCATGGGATGACTAAACATGCGATGACTGAATGTGTGCTGATTGAACATGTGAACGGACATGTGATGGCTGAGCATGGGATGAATAAATGTGTGATGACTAAACATGTGATGACTAAATGTGTGCTGATTGAACATGTGAACGGACATGTGATGGGTGAGCATGGGATGAATAAATGTGTGATGACTAAACATGCGATGATTGAATGTGTGCTGATTGAACATGTGAACGGACATGTGATGGCTGAGCATGGGATGAATAAATGTGTGATGAATAAACATGCGATGATTGAATGTGTGCTGATTGAACATGTGAACGGACATGTGATGGCTGAGCATGGGATGAATAAATGTGTGATGACTAAACATGCGATGATTGAATGTGTGCTGATTGAACATGTGAACGGACATGTGATGGCTGAGCATGGGATGAATAAATGTGTGATGAATAAACATGCGATGATTGAATGTGTGCTGATTGAACATGTGAACGGACATGTGATGGCTGAGCATGGGATGAATAAATGTGTGATGACTAAACATGTGATGACTAAATGTGTGCTGATTGAACATGTGAACGGACATGTGATGGCTGAGCATGGGATGAATAAATGTGTGATGACTAAACATGCGATGATTGAATGTGTGCTGATTGAACATGTGAACGGACATGTGATGGCTGAGCATGGGATGAATAAATGTGTGATGACTAAACATGCGATGATTGAATGTGTGCTGATTGAACATGTGAACGGACATGTGATGGCTGAGCATGGGATGAATAAATGTGTGATGAATAAACATGCGATGATTGAATGTGTGCTGATTGAACATGTGAACGGACATGTGATGGCTGAGCATGGGATGAATAAATGTGTGATGACTAAACATGTGATGACTAAATGTGTGCTGATTGAACATGTGAACGGACATGTGATGGCTGAGCATGGGATGAATAAATGTGTGATGACTAAACATGTGATGACTAAATGTGTGCTGATTGAACATGTGAACGGACATGTGATGGGTGAGCATGGGATGAATAAATGTGTGATGACTAAACATGCGATGATTGAATGTGTGCTGATTGAACATGTGAACGGACATGTGATGGCTGAGCATGGGATGAATAAATGTGTGATGACTAAACATGCGATGATTGAATGTGTGCTGATTGAACATGTGAACGGACATGTGATGGGTGAGCATGGGATGAATAAATGTGTGATGACTAAACATGCGATGATTGAATGTGTGCTGATTGAACATGTGAACGGACATGTGATGGCTGAGCATGGGATGAATAAATGTGTGATGAATAAACATGCGATGATTGAATGTGTGCTGATTGAACATGTGAACGGACATGTGATGGCTGAGCATGGGATGAATAAATGTGTGATGACTAAACATGCGATGATTGAATGTGTGCTGATTGAACATGTGAACGGACATGTGATGGCTGAGCATGGGATGAATAAATGTGTGATGAATAAACATGCGATGATTGAATGTGTGCTGATTGAACATGTGAACGGACATGTGATGGGTGAGCATGGGATGAATAAATGTGTGATGAATAAACATGTGATGATTGAATGTTTGCTGATTGAACATGTGAACGGACATGTGATGGGTGAGCATGGGATGAATAAATGTGTGATGACTAAACATGCGATGACTGAATGTGTGCTGATTGTACATGTGAATGGACATGTGATGGGTGAGCATGGGATGAATAAATGTGTGATGACTAAACATGCGATGACTGAATGTGTGCTGATTGTACATGTGAATGGACATGCGATGGCTGAGCATGGGATGAAAAAATGTGTGATGACTAAACATGCGATGACTAACATGTGAATGGACATGTAATGGGTGAGCGTAACATGAATAAATAAATGATGACTGAAAGTGTGATGACTTAATGTGAAAGTGGACAGTTACATTAGACAATTAGTCAAATATATATCCTACTGAAGGACAAAATGAACATGAATATTAACCATGCCTACAATAGAAATAATAAAAGGTTTATAAAAATATTCCTGAAAACAATGTTCAGATAATAGGTGTTTTCACTGGGGTAGTAAGTTTATAGAGTATGGCAGAGCTCAAAGAAAATATACTTTGAATAGCATTTTCAAAGTAATGGATTTATTTTATTAAAAGATTTATCTGCTTAAAAATGTCTTTTCCAGACTCTGAGGTGTTAACAAAGGATTAAATGTTGCTAGAGGCTGATTAAAAGGTCAGAATTCTGACAAAGGAATTACAACACAGACACTTTTATAGATTTTACCAAAGAGCCATGAAGAGGAAGAAGGCAAACGTAAAGAGCCAAGGATCTAAGTACTTCATCAGTCATACACTAAGAAATGTGAATTGTTAACTTAGAAAAAAAACTCAGCAAACAAATAACAGAACTGCAACAACTATAAAAATTACTATAATGAATAAAAATTACAAACACATTATTTATAAAAATATTATTTTTTTAAAAAACATTAAAACTATACATTTAAATTTATTTCCATACAACCACGTATAAATATACACCCTTACAAATAGGCTTATGAATTATTTTTAGAGTATTGAATTATAACTATTTAAAATAAAGTCTATAAAATATTCTCATAAGGCCAAGACTAATATAAATTTAAAATATGTACATATTCACAATTATATAACACCTAAATTAGTCAAAGGTTTCAAATAGCCTTGTGAGTTTAATACTAATTTGATTTTACAGTAATTGTCCATTAAACTTCAAATTTTATTTATATTTTTAATGTTAAAGGAAACAAATATTTTATTTCTTCTGAATTTTGAAGTATTATCTATGAAATAAATAGATAAAATCAAGACTTTAAAATAATTATTTTTTTAAAATATTTATTTTAGTTTTAATGTTTCACTTAAATTACTGCAAAGTGCAATTTTAAACATTATGGTTATTAATTTTGTTTGTTTAATTTTTCGCAATTGTATGCCTAGAACTATTTTATTGCTCTAAGCCATAAACTTTGTGTTCTACAGTTAAGATAAAAGAATTCGCATACAAGAGCATTCACACACCCATCGGGTATGTTAATTTGTAAAATAAGTTTACTTTTATAGATAATTTTACTATATTAAGCCCCTGTGCAAAGAAATTTTTAATTAGAAACTTTAATTTGTAGATTTTAATATAAGGACTTATAAATATCAGTGAGGTTAAAAATGCTATCTGAAATATTTTATTAAAATAAGTGTAAAAAAAATTTTACTGATTTTATAGTAAGGAAATTATAAGTAAGGAAAATAAAATCTTAAATATATATATATATATATATATATATATATATAGAGAGAGAGAGAGAGAGAGAGAGAGAGAGAGAGAGAGAGAGTCTGGTACAAGACTGAGATTTTCAAGGATATTTTTAAATCAATCTATACTTAATTACTATAAAAAACCTAGATTTTGAACCATAATAAAATTACAATAACAACTGTAGCGTTTATTACAAAAAACAAAGTTATGTAACTAAATAATATTTTGCATGTCGTAGGTTTTTCTTTATTGTATAAATTCATTTTCTAAGGTAAACTCACTGACTGATTTGTTAAGGTAAACTCATTAATGTGATGATATGCTAAGCTCACTGTGTTTCCACAGTTAAACCTACTAATGTGTACACATTAAATAAACTCATTATTGTGTTTAAATGGTAAACTTAAGATGTATTTATTATTGTAAACTCACTAATGGGAATTATTAAATAAACTCATTAATGTGTTTTCTAAGGCAAACATACTGATGTTTATGGTAGGATAAACTAGCTAATATGTTAATAATTCATGGTTTACTCGCAAACACTTGGTAATAGATGTAAAAGATAGCTGTTTTGCGAGTCAAGTATAACTTTATTCTGCTTCAATAAACATCACCAGGCCAGTAATGTTCTCTATAGTTGGCAGGGTTTTCTTCCGATCAATGCTAACGGTTACCAGACAAGTTTCCCTGAATATCTTCAAAAATTTGGTGATTTTTTTTAAACAGTAAAACAATAATAAGGTTAGGTTCACTCCTGAAAATCGATATGTCTAGAATCTTAAAGTGAAAATAGTTGTTTACATTTACCTGCAGAAATCTTAATGTAAAGGTATTTACCTAGTCGCTCGCTATTGTTGTCGTTAGATGAACCATATTTGTCGCATGTCATATGTATCAAGTGTTGTGATTTCATATATCATAAACATTCAGTGTTCATGTGTGAGTATTTTGAGCCAATGTTTCGTCATTCATTATCATTTTGCAGAACCCCATAAGCCAACCAGCTTCAAACTAAATTGTTTATTATAAAACCTAATCTAAAACTTTTCTTGGAGCTCCTGGGGCCCAGAAAAGCCCTACATCTTAAGATTTCTCCAGATAAATGTATACAACTATTTTCACTTTGAGATTCCAGACGTATAGACGTTTGAAGCTCTCAGGAATGAGCCTAACCTTATTATTGCTTTACCGCGCAACAAAACCACCAAATCTTGAAGTTTATTCAGAAAAACCTGTCTAGTAGCAACTAGCGTAGAACGTAGGAAAGCCCTGGTAACATTGTAAAACTTTACTCGCCAGATGTTGGTAACGATCTACTTATGTAAACGTTGCCGAATCAGAATCAAATATACTTGACATCAAAATAGCCAGATTTTATTCCTATTAGCTAATATATTTGTTAAGATAAACCCATGAATTTGTTTCATAGGGTAAACTCACTAACTTATTTTCAAAGGTAAACAGTATAATGTATTCATTTAGACAAACTCATGAATGTGTTTGATAAGGGTAACTCACTATTGTTTACATAATAGATAAACTATATAATGTGTTTTTAAAAAGTAAACTCACTAATATATTTGCTAATGTAAACTCATTAGTGCAATTGTTAAGGTAAACTCACTATTATATTTTTATGGTAAACTCACAGCCTAGGTCCTATGAGGTTTACTTCAAACCATATAGCTATCTCGTCCATACTTTTATCTCGCTTTATACTAAGGAGGTTACTGTGGCAGCATCAGAAGGTTACAAACTGAATTTGAATTTATCTGGATTGATTTCAGTGACAAACCTTTGATGCTCACTGCTTTTGGTGAAATATACCTAAAGATTTTAAAATTTCAATAATTCATTTCCTTCAAGTTAAATTTTTTTTTTTTGCAGTATGTAGTTAATAATTATTTTAAGAAATTAATATAAATAACTTCTTTAGCTATATATTCTTTTTATTCTAACAAATAATAAAACTTCTTAAATATAACAACTTTTTATTTAAACCTTTACATACATTTCGATTTCAAAGCAATCATATTCAGAGGAAATTATTACAAGATTCTTCTCTATTACAATATTCTTACAATAATTTCATCTGAAGATGATTCCTTTGCAATTGAAATGTAGATAAGGGTTTAATAAAAGATTTCTGTAGTTAGGTTTTATTCATTTTATATAAAAAAATTATGCCACAGTTCCTCCAAGTTGTCACATTTAGTAATGTTAGTGTGTGTGTGTGTATGTGTGTGTGTGTGTGTGTGTGTGTGTGTGTGTGTGTGTGTGTGTGTGTGAGTGTGTGTGTGTGTGTGTGTGTGTGTGTGTGTGTGTGTGTGTGTGTGTGTGTGTGTGAGTGTGTGTGTGTGTTTGTGTGTATGTGTGTGTGTGTGTGTGTGTGTGTGTGTGTGTGTGTGTGTGTGTGTGTGTGTGTGTGTGTGTGTGTGTGTGTGTGTGTGTGTGGGTGGGTGGGTGGGTGGGTGGGTGTGGGTGTGTGTGTGTGTGTGTGTGTGTGTGTGTGTGTGTGTGTTGTGTGTATGTATGATTTTTTTAAATATTGTAAAAGAATTAATCACTGTAACATTAGTTAATGACTATCCAAACATTAAATTTTGTAAATTTGTAAAACCTTACAGTTTAATTTGTATATGCCTGGTGCTTGTAGTTTGTCTTTGTTGTTGGTGTCATATTGTATTTTGTATTGTAAATTGTTATTAGTTTTGTATGCTATTGTGTATCCTGTTATTTTAAATATGTAGACTATTTTATTTGATGTTTTGTTTATGAATGGTAGTGTGATGTATTTGTTTTCCCTCTCTGTACTGTTAATTTTAGTGTTTTTGTATATTGTGCCACAGTTTCTCTATTATTGTGGTGTTGTATCCATTTGTGTATACTAAATATTTAATGGTGTCTAGTTCTTTCTTTATGTCTTCTGTGGTCATTGGGACTTCTTTAAGTCTATGGAGCATGGATCTGAAGGCAGTGTGTTTGTGTTGGATAGGTTGGTTTGAGGTGTTGTGGATAAGTGTGTCTGTCATTGTGAGTTTCCAGTAAATGTTGAAACTGTGTGTGGCTAATGTTAAAGTGGTTAAATAAGTTTCACCGGACGTAATGAACTACAAAATTCAAGAGTGTAAAACAATATATAATATGAACAACCTCTCAGTTAAAACAAAAATATAATTGACATAAAATTAATAATTGTTTATATTGTGCATCAGTGGTTTCAATTATTGTTCTAATTTATATTTTATAAGTTTTTAAACATATAATTTACTTTATAAAATGATTCAGCCAATACCAAATACTTTAACCTCATTATAAATAAATTTTTCTAGTGATGCTTAATAGTTATAGTATCAAAAAACTAGACTGTGACACATTATTGATTCATGAACAGATTTTTTAAAATAATTTATAAAATAGCTATAAACATGAATATAATTATAACTGTAAAATCATTATAAATCTAAAAACATTACTTAAAAAGCCGTTAAAAACAGCTAAAACACTTAATTAAAAATAGATTTATAAAACTGCTCATCAAAACTTTCGGTGTTGTACTCTTTCACTTTCTATATTAGTTATCTATTTATAAAACTTTTAGTATCATAAAAACCTATCAGTACTGGAACTATACTAAATTCGACTTTGTCTCTGTGACTTGATCTCTGTACACTTCACTGTCTATACATCTACAACAACTGCATCCTTTCAGTCCTATGTATCGAAGCAGGCTACTCTGGAGAAGGCACGTTGGTCCTTCTGGGTTTTGGGGACAGGAAAACCTTCAGTAGTCTTACGACGGGTGCCTCGAAAGTCATTGAAATCACAAATGATAGTAAGAAAGCCGCAACTACATTCCCAAAGTATAACACCAACTGCAATTACAATATTTAATTAGTTATAACATAATTCCCAAATTAAACAAATAATAGCTTCAATTAGGCCTATTATTAAAATTAATAGAAAGTATACGTCGAAATATTAAACAAAAATTCTTAGTTTCTAAAGTTGCTTGCTATAATCATCTTGAATTTATTAATTAAATATTGAATAATTATTGCATAACTGAGTGAATGTTTTTGAACTTACTTGCTGACACACTATGAAACAACCATTTAATTGACTAACTTGACCTGCTACTCAGTAGCAAGTAAGCTCAAAAGCATTCACTCAGTTATGCAATATTTACTTATAATTTTTGTTTCTGCTTTCAAAAGATCTAATATATGGATGTGTAGTATATGGATGATCCTGTTAAAGTGGGTTCATTTTTAAAATTTAAATGAGGGGAATAATGGCCAAGATGAGAAACCTAATGGAACACACTCGAACCGAAGCTGATGAAACTAATTAAATGATGGAAACGGTAAATAAGAAGGAAAACACAAATCAAAAGCAAAAGTACATCAAACAGAAAGAAAGGGATGAAATATTATATAAAGCAAGCAAAAATAAGAACTGGATGGAGAAACGTTTTAGAGAGAAGATTAAAATTAATTCAGATTTATATTAGTATAGGAATACCAAATAAGAACAGAAGTGATGTACGAGAAGAAATTAAGAAAAAAGTGTGAAGAACTTATACCAAAGCAGTAAGATCAGAAACTGGGATGGATCTGAAAGACGTCAGACAACAGCCTCTCTCCTGAAGAACTTCAGTAGATTCCCCAAGTTGATGCCGTAAAGGGCAATTATGCAACTTGTCAGATAATTAATAAGCCTTGAAAATGTGAGAATAAATATAAGTAAAAAACCAATAGGGTTGAAAGAGGTGGAGGATTATGCTATACTATTTGAGGTAAATTGTGAAAAACATGATTGGAAAACAAGCTTGCAGAGCATTAGGCTTAAGCCTTGCTAGTATGTGTAACGATTTAAGTATACTAATTTAATAGTTTTAATGAAGTTTAATAATTTATTATTTTAAAATGAATAATTAACAAGTCTGTATACTGCAGATTAAACAAGTAATATAAAAGAAATTAAGCAAATTTTTACTAAGGTCAACAATGGAAAATTTTGTTTTAGTTACCCTAGATCACTTTTAATGATATTGTGTGGTAACCATGGCAACAGTTTAAGGTTGACAACCAGATAGGGGAAAAAATTCATATAGACCTACTTCCTTGAAAAATATATATCTAGGTATTGGAAGGTTCGCGCAGTGTCACGAACATGAAAATTCACAGTTCGAACTCAGCTGGACCCCACGAATTTTATAATTTAATTATTGAATAAATATTTGAAAAATCTGTATTAACATCATTGTCATTCCATATATGTTGAAACAAATATACTTGGCTTTGATTGAATGAATAGGAATGTATTTTTTAAATGATTGAAAATTTGTTCAAGGTGTATTTCAGGTGAGTGTCAGCTAATTTATTACAAAAAAGGGAAAATCATCACGTTTCGATGAACTTGGAACACAGTATAACTGAAGGTGATTTTGTTCTATTTTTTATATTATACTAGTTTGTATAAGCAAAATTATGCAGTATGTCAATTAAATTATATAGGAAGTAGAAATTAAAATCATAAAATAGATTTATTTAAATAACGCTGGATAAAATTAAATTGAATTACCAAAAAATGTGGAACGCTTCACGATTTTGCGTGTCATCCTTGCGCAGGGGCCATGCTAATCTTCTCTGTATCGTTCCAATTTTAGTATATGTACTGCCGAAGCAAGTACGAAAGATGATGCCCATGAACTTCTATATATTCTTATTACGTTGGAAAATATCTAGTGACTTTGACACAGTTTTAGAGTATTGTTTTACGAATTCATACTTAATTTAGTGAATTAAATTATGTTTAAATCATTGTAAATAATATGTAGAATCTATTGGCAATGTTTATTTGTTAATTTTATTGAAAGTCTTCAAGATAATTATATTTAAAAATTGTAAACTCTCACGAAACCAAACATATTCTCTCTACCGTACTGCTCTGAGCCACACACAACTGCTGCTATCTGTTGGTTTACGCTGCGACTTGAGCGCTAGTGTAGCGTTTTGTAACTTGACACGTTTGTCTTGTAATCTTCGTGCAATCAATTGCTAGAAATTGTTTAATACAGGGCTTAAAAGAATATACACCGATGGACTAGTTTATCAATGTTGATTTTTAAAATAAATGTTAAATAAAAAAATATAACTGGTGTCCCACGTATCAGATACGATACAAAAATTTTAACTGTAACCAGATTAAATATTATAAAAACATTGCAGTTATCAGCATTTTGTGACTAAAAAAGAATTTTAATAAAAAGGCCTTGAATATATTCTATCCCGTTTCAGTGCAATTACGTATTTCTTATTTTCAGAGTTAACTTTTTTATTTATGAAAGAGGTTATGTCTGCAGAAGTTCAATTATTAAAAATCGTTTTTCTTGTAAAATTTTGTTTGTATACCAGAGGCTATATTGAAGAGAAAACTACTGAAAATGTGGACAGATTTATATTATTTATTAAGAACATACAACTTTATCATAAGGCTATAAACAACTTTAATATACATAAAAGATTGATTAATTTTTAAAACTTTAGAATAATTTCGATATTACAATCAGATTTTAATATATCACAGATTAACTACCTTAATGTATAGCTAAACAGTAGTTTATTATTGGATTGTGATTGAGATATCTAACAATTAATGTTCTGTATTTGTATAAAAATACAAATTTGGAATAATGTGTTTAAACATTTTAAAGCATATTAAAGAATTATATGAAGGGGAAAATAACCCGTTAGATTTTGTCATTCATGAAATTGTCTGAAATTTGAAAAATTATTTTAAAAAAATTTTAATCAACTGGTATGAATGTAAAATTAATTTTTAGTTTGTGTAAATCGATAATAAGGTTTTGATATAAATATCTATATGGTAATATTAACCTAGTTATAATTTTAAGGACCCTCGTAGCTAAATACTTTAAAAAGTATATATATTTCTTGATTCCCTCTACGTGAGTTCTTGACGTAGTTAAAAAATATATGAGTAAGAAAAGCTGCAGTTATACAGCAAGAAGGTTTTAAGGGTTGGGTTTAATAAACGTTCTGACAACTGCATACGCAAGAATAGAGATTAAAAATAATAGTATTAAACATTTTAAAACATTAGTCAAAAACAAACAATAAACTATCTCTTAAATATAAAACATGTTTAAAAAAGAACAAAATCTAAGAGTTCATTTAAAACTTAAAATAACGACAAAAAAAATTAACCCCTCCCCCAAATCACAAGACCAAAATAACCTGAAAAGCACTAAAAAAACCACATTAGGCCTACATAAAAACTAAAAATTTAATAATAAAAACCAACACAAACTATATATAAATTCTACCCATGTAATTCAAATCTTATCAACACTTCCTTTAGATGAATGGACGAGTTCTACATACAAACGATAAGATTTCTTCTTACAATATAAAGAAAAAATATTTTTAAAAAATCGTATTTTATAACACCCATCCCAAAAATATCTCTACAAACTAAGATAATCTATGAAACACACAAAAAAACTTTAACAAAAAATAATTTAAACATTTGTATTACAGATATATTTTTTTATAGAAAACTTATGTTAAAAATATAAACTAAGAACAACGCTACCTAGCGGCCAGCCTAGACACTGAAGAGGTGCACTAGAAAACTCTTTTCATAAATTAGCTTTAGAAGTTTAGTCAATAAGTGACCTCATGACGTTTAAGTGTAAAAGTTTAGTTTATGGCAGAACAAAAAAATGACATCATTTCTATTTGTTTGAAAGCAAAACAATAAAACATTAAATAAATGTTTTACAAAACAACAATAGGTTATTTTGTAACTCTTCATTTTATAAATAACTATAAGCAGGGTTTTCCATCATTTCTCCCTTTGAAATCATTAAACAAGTATTAATTTCTGGAAAGGTATCTAAATAAAGTTGTTTAGTAAGTATTTTTACAGCGTAAAAGTTAAAGCAAAACAACTGTTCCAACAACATACAGCTTGTAGCATAGATAGCTGACCTTGAATTATGCAAGTCTTATGTTACTTTTAATTTCCAAACAAAACCTCCAAATCAACCTTCAATTTGATGGACCTCCAGTCAAACCTCAAATCACTAATTGAGATTTTTGTTATTGATAATTAATTTAAATTCGAATGTAATGAATATTTAAAAGGAAATTTATATTGATTACAAAATAAACAAAATATATTTTACAATTTTTGTCAATTTTATTAGCAAATGATGTCATGTTACATTTTATTTGTTTTCTTAGAGTACTTACGACTAATCCATTGTGTATGTGAAGAGGTCCGTCCATCTGGAAGCTAGTAAGTACCATGATGACTGGATGAATGAGGTAAGCGCAGTAGGTCAGCCTCGACAATGGCTGCAGCAGCCGACACGACAGCAAGGAGTTGATGTAGCCTGAATCACAAGTACATTTTGTTATTAAAAAAAAAACAGAAGAATCAAAAGAAAAGAAAAGGTTTGGTTATAAGATTCAGTGGTTATTCAAACCTCTACTGATCTGGGATAAAGGAAAACCATTATTGTGATCTTTGGAAGGGGATCGTACTATGGGTGTGTATCAATATCCTGGATATAGTATCCTGGAAATACACCTCCGTTCCTGGAAATGTATCTTGGTTATTTAAAGGAATACACGAAAGATGCTTACAAAGATATATGCGTACACCAGGAGTCTTGCGAATGATGCGTACATGATCAAGACTTACAAAAATGCGTGCAGATGGTGAGGGTAATTTATGACGTCAGGACATTGGGATAGGGGAAAAATGCGTACACCAGGAGTCTTGCGAAAGATGCGTACATGATCAAGACTTATAAAGATGCGTGCAGATGGTGAGGGTAAACTATGACGTCAGAACATTGGGACAGGGGGAAAATGCGTACACCAGGAGTCTTGCGAAAGATGCGTACATGATCAAGACTTATAAAGATGCGTGCAGATGGTGAGGGTAAACTATGACGTCAGAACATTGGGACAGGGGAAAAATGCGTACAACTGTTAGGCGTTCACGGATGTTTTAAAATCTTTGCGCTACATAAATGAGTTTACTTCTGAGCTAAACCTAGATGTAGCTTGGTTTCTCAAAACTGAAGATCCTTTAAAACTTTATCTATCAAATCTAATTTCCACCCCACTTTTTCTAAGCCCTGAACTGGTGAAATGATATCTGGTAAATTGAAGATGTTGCGCTATCATTTTGGCGTGTTTCAAAATCAGCTTGTAGCCACGTCATTTTTTTTATATTAAAATTTTTTTTTAATATTTTTTTTAGTTTTACAGAAATTTTTATTTTTAATTTATAATACGATTTGACAATTTTATTTGATTTTATCATCTGATTTCTCTAGTGTAACCTAATAAATTTTTTGTTTGGATGTAGGAAAGAGACCTTAAACAATACATAAGTAGTAGAAATCACCTCCATATTCACTAAGCACAAAGCCCACTGAAGTGAGGTTAAATCGAACTTATCCCCAAGACAGTTAAATGCAAAGTGACCACGGGCAAAGTGGAAACCCCTTTTTCATTGCCTTTTGACAAAGAAAATTCAAAACATTGAATGTTATTAGCACATAGTTTAGGGGTGGATGACCTGGGGTGACAACTGAAGTTTGGTTTGTACGCTTTTTTCGCTTGTCAAATTTACGACTTACCCTCGTCAATTGCTGTTGTTTCCTCGTACGCATATTTCTCTGTACGCATTTTCATTGTACCCATTTTCGTGCTTTCATTTAAAGACAAGCGGGAAACTATAATAGTTAGTTACGCAAGATTTTGGGGGTAATTGTCAAAACATGATGGATTGTAAAGTATTTGGGTGATATTTATATGTATTGGATGTAATTTAAAATTATTGTATATTTCTTAATGTCCAGTTGTTTGTTTTTCATATTTAGCAATCCAAAATTTGTTAGTTATTTGTGAGTTGGTCTTCGTATTACTCTTTACTCACAAGTTAAGCTCTATTATTAGCAAATTGTAAAGGGACTATAAGATTAAGCTAAAAGGTTTTGTTGTCTCCCGATGCATCGACTCACCTCCATATCCAGAGCAGCAGGCGATGACGATCCAGGCGAGCGCCATGCCCCATGCCGTGTGTCCCAGGGAGGTGTACGCAGCCGTAGCATGCACTCCCAGCTGCGCGTTCAGTACACCGTACACCAGACTCGCCAACACCAACAGAGACAGGAACCAGCCGGAAATAACTGTGAACTGACAGTCACAAGTACGCATATCAGTAACTTGTGCTAACGGTCAAATCCATTTAATGTTAGATTTATTTTACTTAATGAAAGAATAGACTGAATCAAGCCCTACTTTTACTCTTTAATTTTGAAGCAAAATTTGTAACGAAGTGGACCACATCATTCAAAACAAACAAAGGTTGATATTTATCAGCTACCTTACTTAATATCTATCTGGACTGATACCTAGGGGCTTGGAATATGGGAATAAGGGTGAGAGACGATAAGCTGTTTACATTATTCTTCGCGGAAGATCAGAACGTGATAGAAAAGGCGAATGTTAGTTATATGGTAAACAAACTACAGGAGGGATATGTGGCAGCAGGCTTAACAAGGAATATCTAGACTAATAGTAGGCAAAGACGAGATGTTAGTTATATGGTAAGAAAACTGCAGGAGGGATATGTGGCAGCAGGCTTAACAAGGAATATCTAGACTAATAGTAGGCAAAGACGAGATGTTAGTTATATGGTAAGAAAACTGCAGGAGGGATATGTGGCAGCAGGCTTAACAAGGAATATCTAATAGTAGGCAAAGACGAGATGTTAGTTATATGGTAAGAAAACTACAGGAGGGATATGTGGCAGCAGGCTTAACAAGGAATATCTAATAGTAGGCAAAGACGAGATGTTAGTTATATGGTAAGAAAACTACAGGAAGGATATGTGGCAGCAGGCTTAACAAGGAATATCTAATACTAGGCAAAGACGAGATGTTAGTTATATGGTAAGAAAACTACAGGAGGGATATGTGGCAGCAGGCTTAACAAGGAATATCTAATAGTAGGCAAAGTCGAGATGTTAGTTATATGGTAAGAAAACTGCTGGAGGGATATGTGGCAGCAGGCTTAACAAGGAATATCTAATAGTAGGCAAAGACGAGATGTTAGTTATATGGTAAGAAAACTGCATGAGGGATATGTGGCAGCAGGCTTAACAAGGAATATCTAATAGTAGGCAAAGACGAGATGTTAGTTATATGGTAAGAAAACTACAGGAAGGATATGTGGCAGCAGGCTTAACAAGGAATATCTAATAGTAGGCAAAGACGAGATGTTAGTTATATGGTAAGAAAACTACAGGAGGGATATGTGGCAGCAGGCTTAACAAGGAATATCTAATAGTAGGCAAAGACGAGATGTTAGTTATATGGTAAGAAAACTGCAGGAGGGATATGTGGCAGCAGGCTTAACAAGGAATATCTAATAGTAGGCAAAGACGAGATGTTAGTTATATTAAGAAAACTGCAGGAGGGATATGTGGCAGCAGGATTAACAAGGAATATCTAGACTAATAGTAGGCAAAGACGAGATGTTAGTTATATGGTAAGAAAACTGCAGGAGGGATATGTGGCAGCAGGCTTAACAAGGAATATCTAATAGTAGGCAAAGACGAGATGTTAGTTATATGGTAAGAAAACTGCAGGAGGGATATGTGGCAGCAGGCTTAACAAGGAATATCTAATAGTAGGCAAAGACGAGATGTTAGTTATATGGTAAGAAAACTGCAGGAGGGATATGTGGCAGCAGGCTTAACAAGGAATATCTAATAGTAGGCAAAGACGAGATGTTAGTTATATGGTAAGAAAACTGCAGGAGGGATATGTGGCAGCAGGATTAACAAGGAATATCTAGACTAATAGTAGGCAAAGACGAGATGTTAGTTATATGGTAAGAAAACTGCAGGAGGGATATGTGGCAGCAGGCTTAACAAGGAATATCTAATAGTAGGCAAAGACGAGATGTTAGTTATATGGTAAGAAAACTGCAGGAGGGATATGTGGCAGTAGGCTTAACAATGAATATCTAATAGTAGGCAAAGACGAGATGTTAGTTATATGGTAAGAAAACTGCAGGAGGGATATGTGGCAGCAGGCTTAACAATGAATATCTAATAGTAGGCGAAGACGAGATGTTAGTTATATGGTAAGAAAACTGCAGGAGGGATATGTGGCAGTAGGCTTAACAATGAATATCTAATAGTAGGCAAAGACGAGATGTTAGTTATATGGTAAGAAAACTGCAGGAGGGATATGTGGCAGTAGGCTTAACAATGAATATCTAATAGTAGGCAAAGACGAGATGTTAGTTATATGGTAAGAAAACTGCAGGAGGGATATGTGGCAGTAGGCTTAACAATGAATATCTAATAGTAGGCAAAGATGAGATGTTAGTTATATGGTAAGAAAACTGCAGGAGGGATATGTGGCAGCAGGCTTAACAAGGAATATCTAATAGTAGGCAAAGACGAGATGTTAGTTATATGGTAAGAAAACTGCAGGAGGGATATGTGACAGTAGGCTTAACAATGAATATCTAATAGTAGGCAAAGACGAGATGTTAGTTATATGGTAGAAAACTGCAGGAGGGATATGTGGCAGTAGGCTTAACAATGAATATCTAATAGTAGGCAAAGACGAGATGTTAGTTATATGGTAAGAAAACTGCAGGAGGGATATGTGGCAGTAGGCTTAACAATGAATATCTAATAGTAGGCAAAGACGAGATGTTAGTTATATGGTAAGAAAACTGCAGGAGGGATATGTGGCAGTAGGCTTAACAATGAATATCTAATAGTAGGCAAAGACGAGATGTTAGTTATATGGTAAGAAAACTGCAGGAGGGATATGTGGCAGTAGGCTTAACAATGAATATCTAATAGTAGGCAAAGACGAGATGTTAGTTATATGGTAAGAAAACTGCAGGAGGGATATGTGGCAGCAGGCTTAACAATGAATATCTAATAGTAGGCGAAGACGAGATGTTAGTTATATGGTAAGAAAACTGCAGGAGGGTTATGTGGCAGCAGGCTTAACAAGGAATATCTAGACTAATAGTAGGCAAAGACGAGATGTTAGTTATATGGTAAGAAAACTGCAGGAGGGATATGTGGCAGTAGGCTTAACAATGAATATCTAATAGTAGGCAAAGACGAGATGTTAGTTATATGGTAAGAAAACTGCAGGAGGGATATGTGGCAGTAGGCTTAACAATGAATATCTAATAGTAGGCAAAGACGAGATGTTAGTTATATGGTAAGAAAACTGCAGGAGGGATATGTGGCAGTAGGCTTAACAATGAATATCTAATAGTAGGCAAAGACGAGATGTTAGTTATATGGTAAGAAAACTGCAGGAGGGATATGTGGCAGCAGGCTTAACAATGAATATCTAATAGTAGGCGAAGACGAGATGTTAGTTATATGGTAAGAAAACTGCAGGAGGGATATGTGGCAGTAGGCTTAACAATGAATATCTAATAGTAGGCAAAGACGAGATGTTAGTTATATGGTAAGAAAACTGCAGGAGGGATATGTGGCAGCAGGCTTAACAATGCATATCTAATAGTAGGCAAAGACGAGATTTACGACCTTAGCTTAGAAAATAGTGAAATCCAGGGGGTACAAACGTACAGATATCCTGGGGCAATCTTTAATAAGAAAGGCGAAAGTGATGAGGAAAATCATGGAAGAATAAGCAAATCAGACCAGTGACACTATAAACTCCCTTCTCTGACAAAAGACAATCACGAGAGAAACAGAGTTACACATCTATAAAAGTATTGTTCAGAGCTTTACACTCTACGGTTCAGAGGTGAGGGAGGTTTACTCTGACAAATTAATGACGATAGACATGGACTATTTGCGAAGAAGCTGCGGTAAATCGATGCTTGGAAGGGCCAGAGATGAATAAACACGCAACTAAATGAAAATGATACAAATATAAGGGAGGAGGTAGAAAGAAGACAATTAGCGTGGGTTAGACACGTTAAGAGAACGGCAGAAGAGACGTGGTCCCGAAAGGTACTGGAATACATTTCCCCTAAGAAAAGAGAGGAAGTTGGCGTGATGACATCGACGAAGCAATTGACTGTAAGAAACCTAGAAGCGGAATTAAAGTGGCAAAAGAATTTGGAAATTTGGGACGGAGATGCGTCGACAGCAGTAATATATCCGTTATATATGTATAATTATGAAGCATAATTAAATATATTTGAATGTATTTTCTTTGAGTTTTATAGATTTTTAACAATCATATCAATAGAAAATCTGGGTTATGGGAACATTACGGGGCCATCGTAGCTGAACACCTGCTTAGATCATCGACAGGTTGTCTATTGTTTTCTTATTACTCTTACAAAAGCGTCCCGTTCATTCCTTTTAAGGAAACTCCAACCGAGGCCCCTTTAGGTTGTTTATCTGAATGTAGTATCCAGGAGATCTGTTGCCTCACTCAGGATTTCAGAAGGCCTTAAAGCTCTGGGTGTTGGTGAAAATGTTAACGGATTCTGCTACGTGTGCAGTAATTATGAGGAAAAAACCTGATATAGAGATGTGGGGCAAAAATATGTAGAGTTGTGGCAAAATATAAATACTTTGCACGCGTTCAGGAGTACGCTAAAAGCCTTTCGTTGTATCTCTCATCGTCTGTATTATATCGTAGAAATGCGTTCACGTCCGGCGTAGTACCAAAGGACGGCTTGTCCCTTAAACTATCTAAATGGGTCAATTTTAGGTCTTTAATTTTAGAATTCCTTTAATTGAGATTGTATTACTTAAATATATAGTAATAATTTATTTTCAAATACTGGCAATGATACCCATGTTTGGGTTTTCTTCCTGGAAAAATAATCATAACCTACGAAGGGACGATTAGTTAGGAGGAATATATGAAAGATGCTTAGAAAGAAATATGCGTACACCAGGAGTCTTGCGAAAGATGGGTACATGATCAAGACTTACAAAGATGCGTGCAGATGGTGAGGGTAAGGTATGACGTCAGAACATTGGGATAGGGGGAAAATGCGTACAACTTTTAGGCGAACACGGATGCTTTAAAATCTTTGCGCTACATAAACGAGTTTACCTATGAGCTAAACCTAGATGTCGCTTGATTTCTCGGGACTGGAGATCCTTTAAAACTTTATCTACTATACACGATTGCCATCACACTTTTCCATACTTTGGACTGGCAAAATGGTATAGATATGTTGAGCTATTATTTTGGTGTATTTAAAATCACCTTGTAGCCTCGGTAGTTTTTTTATTTTATATATTTTCTTTTTTTTTCATTTTACAGAATTTTTTAAATTTAAATCTATATTACAACTTGATCAATTTAATTGATCTTACAATCTAATTTCCTGGGTCTAGTTTAATCCATTTTTTTTGACGTAGGAAAGGTATTTTAAACAAACATTAGTTTGCAGTTTCTAGGTATGTTTTACTGTTTTTTTGTTTTGTTTAATTCTTTCGTCCGACTTAATATACTTTTTCTTCTTCTCTTTCCTTCTAAGTGTAAGTCCAGAGTCATGTGCATAGGAGTCGAAGTTTCAGCCTCTTTTGATAGGTCTCTTTCGATTAAATCGAACTTATCAGTTAAAAGCAAAGTGACCACTGACAAAGTGGAAACCCTTTTTTGATTGGGAAAATCTAAAGCCTTGAAAGTTATTAGCAAATAGTTTAGGACTAGATGACCTGGGTTGACAACTGGAGTCTGGTTTGTAAGCTATTTTCGCTTGTCAAGATTACGACTTACCCCCGTCAATTGCTATTGTTCACTCATGTACGAATATTTTGTGCCACCGTTAGTAATAAAAGAGAACAAAAGGCGACCTTTCGACGGTCTAAAGCAGGTCAGGTACGATGGTCACCTTTCGATTTCATAACCTGGAAGTTGCGCTCTGTAAAATTGATTAAATCATTTTTTTAGGGAAAAGATTGTTGAAATAAAGAAAAAGCATTCACTTTCGTTTAAGGTTCAGAAATATTTAAATGTAGGTATAGGAGTACTTAGTAAATATTTCGATCTTATATACTTCAATGTTTAAATATATTCCTATGATCTTGGTAAACCTAGACAGCGAGAATAAATGGTTTAGTTTTATTTCACGTGGTTATTGAAATCATGACTCACGTGGAAAGGGTCGTTTATATTTTACCATTTCATAGAATAACGTAAAGAATTTGTATATTTCCCAGACTTAGTAGTAATGTTATAACGTATGCGCCAAAATAAACAGTACTGAAACAGTTGCAAGATTTTATTTTATTTTAATTAAACAATTTTACAAACACATACAAGTAAAAAGAAGCTAAATCGGTTATACTCGGGTATAAACATGTTCTATATGACCTCCGTACAATTTTAGGCAACACTCGTAGCGTTCTTGAAGATTTTGCATCATTTTGGTGAAGAGTGGTTTTTTCATGCTCATTATGCACATGATTAATTTTTCATGTACTTAGACGATAGTGGTTGGTGGGTCCTCACGGAAAATCTTCTTCATCATTTCCCAGACGTAGGCGTCAGGTGGTGTAAGATCGGGGGAGTGGGCTGCGTAAGGTAAAATTGTTCTAAGGGTGATGGAGGCGGTTGCCAAAAGTTTCTTGAAGGAAAGCAAGTTGCGCCATCTTGCCGGAACGACAAGACACAAAAATATCACCTGACGTCTTCTATAAAACTGTAGTCATTCTACTACAGCTGATTCAGTTTCAGTTCTGTTTATTTTGGCGCATACGGTATTTATTCTAAGGCTTGTAATGGATTGTAAATATTTTCATATTTAAATGCAGTTTATAAATTTGATTTTAAGTGTTAAATCATTATAAATTATAAAATGCTTCCACAAATGTGGGTTGCCTTTATATATTGTTTATTATTACTTATAAATAAATACACAAATGTCAATGAAAAAGTAGTTAACAAAGACCTTAGAATTCAATCTTTTTTTATAATTTCAAGATTAAAAATTTTCTAATAAAAACTAAATCGTAATATTTATAAGAAAATAGTTTGTTTAAATAATCGTTTATATAGTGTGCCAAGTATTCAAACATGAAATGACTCAGTTAACTGGCGACACATCTTATCTAGCATCAGATATCCGGAACATTTATCTATTGAATAACATCAAATATATTATTCAAATTGCGTAGTTGCTCTCTACTCAAAAGTTGAATCATTTCTGTAAAGTAAAAATTAAGACAATGGCATCGTAATATATTTCTGTAAAATAAATTTTGTTGTTTCAGGTTCATAATCTGGGTCGAGTTTGTACTTTAAAATATTCTGAACCTGTTTTAAAAGTTTCAAATCAATTTAATCGAGTCTGTCACTTTATGGTTTAAATTATTTGTGGAGATTACTCTGTGGACACATTTAGGTTTCTGTTGGCGAGTATACGAGACAGGGGTCTCTGCTTAGCTTCGGAGTTAAAATAAAATTAATATACTACTTTTGTAGTGTATCTATTTGGAAATTACTCACTTAAAATTTCTGTTTCTTCTCCTTTCTCTCTCTTCTTCTTTTCTTCTCTATCTGCCACTTTCTTCTTCACTCTCTCCCCTTCCTTCTTCCTCTATTTCTCACTTACCGTTCCTCTCTTCTCTTCCTGAAAACCTTTTATTTCCTTTTTTCTAAGAACTCCTTTTTTCTTTATCTTTTTGTGACCTTTTTTTCTTTCACCCATTAATTATCTCCTCCTTTCTCTCTCTTCCTCTCTTTTATTCTTCCTCTCTCCCTTTCTCTTTTAGTCTTTCCCTTTCTTCCTCCCTCTGTCTTTTTATCTTTTTCTCTCCTTCTCTTTTATTCTTCCTTTCGCTCTTATCTTCTCTCTTCTCCATTTCTTTCTCTCTTCTGTCTTTCTCCCTCCTTCTCTTACATTCCACCTCTCCCTCACTTCTTTCTTCTTCTTTCTCTCTCCCATCCGTCTCTTCTATCTTTCTCTCTCCTTCTCTTTCATTCTTCCCCTCCCTTCTCTTCCTCATTTTTGTTGTTGCTAATCTTCAATTAAGGCAATACTCTTCTATACTATTATTAATCTATCGCGTACTACAGGATTACTCACCTTTGATATTTGGATCTTGCATTTGGTCTTGAAAAGGAACCACCCAGAAAACATGCCGACCAAGTACGGTCCCAGCCTAGTCCATGGTTTATCGTATAGCTCATCAAACAAGGCGAACGGATACTCCACCCTGTACAAAAAAAATCGTATTACTTAAACCTTGTATTTTTCATAAAGTTTTAACAAACTGAACTGCTTTCTTTTTATAATTCTTTTATATTTTGTTATGAAATAAATTTCTTTACAAAAATGAAAGTTTTTCGATTGATTCTATTGAGAGTATAAACATCAAATTACAAAACTCTGATGGTTTCATTTTATCAATTCCATCTTCAACCTGAGCTACTAATTTACACATATACACTTTAATATATATTACACACTTGCCTATATTAGACATTACATTTTTTTTACATAAGCCTGGTTGTTTTGGGATATGTTAATTTAACCCATTAATTTGTGATATGTTGATTGTTAATGTGACCTATTTTCAATCAACACAGGCACAACATTTACTGTCTGGCTTATGGCCGTCCTCATTTAAACCAAAAGTAAGTGCTACTACAAGTAAGTTGAAGTACAAAAGTAAAAATGTTTCAGATTTGTCTTTTTATTGTTATACTTAAAACATTACGAAGTTTAAAGGTGTGTCATCTACTCAGCTCCCGTATAAAGCGGGAATCGATTCAGTTCCTAGGTTTCAGGTTAAGGTAAATTGCATTAAGGAAAATACCAAGTAATTCATAAATTTATTGTGAAATTATGGAAAGACTATTATGCATATTTATGCTACTATAAAAATTTTAATGGTTTTGAAAGAGATTTATGTAATCAGCATAGTCATCTGTTCCAAGCTTCCCCCCTTCTCTCATGGCAGAGTTCTATTCCCTTAAAAACAAAATATCTTCTCTATTGATGCTAATCCGTCCTATGGTCATATACACTGCCCCGGTCTGGTGGTAATTCTGTACTAGGACGTCCAAGAAACCATATCCCAATCTCCCCTCGTTTCACTCCAATATCGCGATTCGAAATCCCTTCAAAGCCCCTACTCTTGCGGAAATCATCCGTTTCCTCTTGGCCAAACTCTTTGGCAAGGCCGAAAGTTTAGTCTATCCATAGGACCGGGCTCTCATCAATTCGACTGGGCCACCTCTTATCTTTAAGTCACGCCCAAGGTACTCCTGGAACCTCCATAACCTCTGTAATCTATATAAAAATAGGCATATCTCTCTTTATCTATCCCTCACACACTATCTTTCTCTTTATCTACCCCTCACACAGTACCTCTCTCTCTCTTTATCTATCTCTCACATAGTCACTCTCTCTCTCTCTTTATCTACCCCTCACACAGTACCTCTCTCTCTCTCTTTATCTATCTCTCACATAGTCACTCTCTCTGTTTATCTACCCCTCACACAGTACCTCTCTCTCTCTTTATCTATCTCTAACATAGTCACTCTCTCTCTCTTTATCTATCCCTCACACAGTCTCTCTCTCTCTCTCTTTCCCTCTCTTTATCTATTCCTCAGACAGTCTCTATCTCTCTATATCTATCACTCACTTAGTCACTCCCTTTTTATCTATCCTTCACACAATCTCTCTCTCTCTCTCTCTCTCTCTCTCTCTATCTATCCCTCACACAGTCTCTCTCTCTCTTTTTCTATCTCTCACATAGTAAATCTCTCTTTTTATCTATACCTCACACACTCTCTCTCTCTCTCTCTTTATCTATCCCTCACACAGTCTCTCTTTCTCTTTATATAGATAGCTCTCACATAGTCACTCTCTCTTTATCTATGTGTCACATAGTCACTCTCTCTTTATCTATCCCTCACACAGTCTCTTTCTCTTCATCTACCCCTCACACAGTGTCTCTCTCTTTATTTATCCTTCACACAATCTCTCTCTCTCTCTTTATCTATCCTTCACACAATCTCTCTCTCTCTTTATCTATCCTTCACACAATCCATCTCTCTCTTTATCTATCCCTCACACAGTCTCTCTCTCTCTCTCTCTCTTTCCCTCTCTTTATCTATTCCTCAGACAGTCTCTATCTCTCTATATCTATCACTCACTTAGTCACTCCCTTTTTATCTATCCTTCACACAATCTCTCTCTCTCTCTCTCTCTCTCTCTTTATCTATCCCTCACACAGTCTCTCTCTCTCTTTTTCTATCTCTCACATAGTAAATCTCTCTTTTTATCTATACCTCACACACTCTCTCTCTCTCTCTCTCTCTCTCTCTCTCTCTCTTTATCTATCCCTCACACAGTCTCTCTTTCTCTTTATATAGATAGCTCTCACATAGTCACTCTCTCTTTATCTATGTGTCACATAGTCACTCTCTCTTTATCTATCCCTCACACAGTCTCTTTCTCTTCATCTACCCCTCACACAGTGTCTCTCTCTTTATTTATCCTTCACACAATCTCTCTCTCTCTCTCTTTATCTATCCTTCACACAATCTCTCTCTCTCTTTATCTATCCTTCACACAATCCATCTCTCTCTTTATCTATCCCTCACACAGTCTCTCTCTCTTCATCTATCCCTCACACAGTCTCTCTCTCTCTCTCTTTATCTATCCACATACAATCTCTCTCTCTCTCTCTCTCTCTCTCTCTCTCTCTCTCTCTATCTATCTATCTATCCTTCACACAATCTCTCTCACTCTGTCTCTCTCTCTTTATCTATCCCTCTCACAGTCTCTCTCTCTTCCTCTGAGACTCTAACCCGAGAATAATAAATCTCTTTCTCTGCACATAAAAAAGAACATTAAGTGAGAGGATACTGATCCTATTCTGGTAGTGCACAAAGAGCCTCCGTTGCAAAGCCTCAGACTTCCTTGGCCGATGACTACGTCTCTACAATCGCACGCTGAAATGAAGCTAACCATATGGCATTGAGATCTGATTAAGATAATCAGAAAAGCCCCCGCACAGTTTCATGTATTTTCGGACTGTCCATTTTCTATAACTTGGACTATGCTGGCATTGCTTTTATAAAACGGTTTAGAAATACAGTGCCGTTATGGATATTTGATACATTCTCGCCAGCTTTACTCTTTTCTTTACTTGTTCAAGTAACTTTGTATAAAAATATCTTCGCTTACCTTACTTTATAGTTGTATTGTATAGAAATGGTTGCCGTGGTAACCCATGAACTGATCAAGAATACAAACATGGCCGCTACCGCTACTCGGAAATGTCTGAAACATAAGAAAAAACATGTTTTATTTATGGGTTTGAATAATAATATAAATTTAAACAACATATTCGTTTTTAAAAAATATTTAAGTAGGAATTTTGTTCCTTTAAGAAACACTGTTGATAAAAACGTTGCCCCATAAAAAAGCTGCAGACTTAGCCCTTAACCTTGAGAAAAGGCTGGGGGGGGGGTGTGAAATGTAGCGTAATAGCTTTTATCGAAAATTCTTTTGAAGATTTTCTCTTTGGATCAAAGGTTTAGTGTTTGTACGTTTTCGTTCTGTTTTATCCACTTTTACTCGTTCACATTTTTCAATGAAGTAAATGCATTCAGTCCATTAATCATATATTTGAACAAAATCAAATAATAAAAGAAATAATTTTACAAATGATTATAATATTTAATAGACACATTAAATCAAACACAATAGACACATTATTTAATAAACACAACTCAAAATTATAAAACTTAATTTCATACGCGTTTCAACGACCTATGTCATCATCATCACCAGTGGATGCTACCACATACATATAACTTAAGTTTAAAAAAATCTTATTTCAGTTAGTTTACTTATTACACTTTGAAACTACTTTTCGACCTGACATTCTGTTAACTGTAAGTTGTTAAATTGTTAACTTACACTTGGTGACCAAACGTTTTCCTCAAAGTGTAAGCTAACAATTCAACCGCTTTTAGTTAACAGAATGTCTGGTCGCTAGTAATTTCAAAGTGTAATAAATGTTAACAACTAGCTCGTCATGTACAACCACAAGATTTCGTGAGTTAGTTGAGTTATATGTTGGTGGTAGCAACACTGATGATGATGACATGCCATTTTAAAATTGAAATTTTATAATTGTGAGTTGTGTATACTTATATAATTTATAACCTTAAAACACGCCCCAGCTCGAATATTGTTTATAAAATTTAATGTTTGTTTAGTGAATTTATATTCTATAACTATGTGCTTTCTAATAAATTTTATAATATTTATTATTTATATATTTCTTAATTTGAGTGGAATAATCGGCCTTATTTAGCTTATTTGTTTATATAAATATTTCACAGAACTTGTTTTATCAAAAGTTTAAAAATAGGGCCTATTCATAGGTTAATAGCCTATGTTTCCATGATTATCTTCACAAATCAAGTAACTGTGACAACCAGTTTATTTATTGTCAAATGTAAACCATATGTTATTATAAAAGTTAGTAAATTGGTAAATCTTGGACAGAATTAGTAAATCTAAGGATTTAACAACATTTGTTGTTACATGTAAAGATTTTATAAGAGACAATTGTCAGAATATTAGCATTAAAGGTTGGAAGTTTTTCAAATGACGGTCGGTAAAATTTGCTTTTGGGAACAACACTTTTAGTAGACAGTTCCTTCGTCGAGCGCTACCATTATTTCATAAAAAATGTTTTTCACTAATTTTTATTCATAAAAAGAGTTAGAAATTTTCAACCTAACCTAATATAACGTAACCCTACCTAACCTAAGTAACTTATAGCATAACCTTAGGACTTTTCAACCTAACTTAACACATCGTAACCCTACCTTACCTAGCTAAATTATACCATAACCTTAGGACTTTTCAACCTAACCTAACATAACGTAACCCTACCTTATCTAGCTAACTTATAGCATAACCTTAGGACTTTTCAACCTAACTTAACACAAAGTAACCCTACCTTACCTAGCTAACTTATAGCATAACCTTAGGACTTTTCAACCTAACTTAACACAAAGTAACCCTACCTTACCTAGCTAACTTATAGCATAACCTTAGGACTTTTCAACCTAACTTAACACAAAGTAACCCTACCTTACCTAGCTAACTTATAGCATAACCTTAGGACTTTTCAACCTAACTTAACACAAAGTAACCCTACCTTACCTAGCTAACTTATAGCATAACCTTAGGACTTTTCAACCTAACTTAACACAAAGTAACCCTACCTTACCTAGCTAACTTATAGCATAACCTTAGGACTTTTCAACCTAACTTAACACAAAGTAACCCTACCTTACCTAGCTAACTTATAGCATAACCTTAGGACTTTTCAACCTAAAATAACATAACGTAACTCTACCTTACCTAGCTAACTTATAGCATAACCTTAGGCCTTTTCAACCTAACCTAACATAACGTAACCCTACCTTACCTAGCTAACTTATAGCATAACCTTAGGACTTTTCAACCTAACCTAACACAAAGTAACCCTACCTTACCTAGCTAACTTATAGCATAACCTTAGGACTTTTCAACCTAACCTAACACAAAGGAACCCTACCTTACCTAGCTAACTTAAACCATAACCTTGGGACTTTCAGCCTAACTTAACACATCGTAACCATACCTTACCTAGCTAACTTATAGCATAACCTTAGGACTTTACAACCTAACCTAACATAACGTAACCCTACCTTACCTAGCTAACTTATAGCATAACCTTAGGACTTTTCAACCTAACTTAACACATCGTAACCCTACCTTACCTAGCTAACTTATAGCATAACCTTAGGACTTTTCAACCTAACCTAACATAACGTAATCCTACCTTATCTAGCTAACTTATAGCATAACCTTAGGACTTTTCAACCTAACTTAACACAAAGTAACCCTACCTTACCTAGCTAACTTATAGCATAACCTTAGGACTTTTCAACCTAACTTAACACAAAGTAACCCTACCTTACCTAGCTAACTTATAGCATAACCTTAGGACTTTTCAACCTAACTTAACACAAAGTAACCCTACCTTACCTAGCTAACTTATAGCATAACCTTAGGACTTTTCAACCTAACTTAACACAAAGTAACCCTACCTTACCTAGCTAACTTATAGCATAACCTTAGGACTTTTCAACCTAACTTAACACAAAGTAACCCTACCTTACCTAGCTAACTTATAGCATAACCTTAGGACTTTTCAACCTAACCTAACACAAAGTAACCCTACCTTACCTAGCTAACTTATAGCATAACCTTAGGACTTTTCAACCTAACCTAACACAACGTAACCCTACCTTATCTAGCTAACTTATAGCATAACCTTAGGCCTTTTCAACCTAACCTAACATAACGTAACCCTACCTTATCTAGCTAACTTATAGCATAACCTTAGGACTTTTCAACCTAACCTAACATAACGTAACCCTACCTTACCTAGCTAACTTATAGCATAACCTTAGGACTTTTCAACCTAACCTAACACAAAGTAACCCTACCTTACCTAGCTAACTTATAGCATAACCTTAGGACTTTTCAACCTAACTTAACACATCGTAACCATACCTTACCTAGCTAACTTATAGCATAACCTTAGGACTTTACAACCTAACCTAACATAACGTAACCCTACCTTACCTAGCTAACTTATAGCATAACCTTAGGACTTTTCAACCTAACTTAACATAACGTAACCCTACCTTACCTAGCTAACTTATAGCATAACCTTAGGCCTTTTCAACCTAACATAACATAACGTAATCCTACCTTACCTAGCTAACTTATAGCATAACCTCAGGCCTTTTCAACCTAACATATCATAACGTAACCATACCTTACCTAGCTAACTTATAGCATAACCTTAGGACTTTTCAACCTAACTTAACACAAAGTAACCCTACCTTACCTAGCTAACTTATAGCATAACCTTAGGACTTTTCAACCTAACTTAACACAAAGTAACCCTACCTTACCTAGCTAACTTATAGCATAACCTTAGGACTTTTCAACCTAACTTAACAAAAAGTAACCCTACCTTACCTAGCTAACTTATAGAATAACCTTAAGACTTTTCAACCTAACTTAACACAAAGTAACCCTACCTTACCTAGCTAACTTATAGCATAACCTTAGGACTTTTCAACCTAACCTAACACAAAGTAACCATACCTTACCTAGCTAACTTATAGCATAACCTTAGGACTTTACAACCTAACCTAACATAACGTAACCCTACCTTACCTAGCTAACTTATAGCATAACCTTAGGACTTTTCAACCTAACTTAACATAACGTAACCCTACCTTACCTAGCTAACTTATAGCATAACCTTAGGCCTTTTCAACCTAACATAACATAACGTAATCCTACCTTACCTAGCTAACTTATAGCATAACCTCAGGCCTTTTCAACCTAACATAACATAACGTAACCATACCTTACCTAGCTAACTTATAGCATAACCTTAGGACTTTTCAACCTAACTTAACACAAAGTAACCCTACCTTACCTAGCTAACTTATAGCATAACCTTAGGACTTTTCAACCTAACTTAACACAAAGTAACCCTACCTTACCTAGCTAACTTATAGCATAACCTTAGGACTTTTCAACCTAACTTAACAAAAAGTAACCCTACCTTACCTAGCTAACTTATAGAATAACCTTAAGACTTTTCAACCTAACTTAACACAAAGTAACCCTACCTTACCTAGCTAACTTATAGCATAACCTTAGGACTTTTCAACCTAACCTAACACAAAGTAACCCTACCTTACCTAGCTAACTTATAGCATAACCTTAGGACTTTTCAACCTAACTTAACACAAAGTAACCCTACCTTACCTAGCTAACTTATAGCATAACCTTAGGACTTTTCAACCTAACTCAACACAAAGTAACCCTACCTTACCTAGCTAACTTATAGCATAACCTTAGGACTTTTCAACCTAACTTAACACAAAGTAACCCTACCTTACCTAGCTAACTTATAGCATAACCTTAGGACTTTTCAACCTAACTTAACACAAAGTAACCCTACCTTACCTAGCTAACTTATAGCATAACCTAAAGACATTTCAACCTAACCTAACATAACGTAACCCTACCTTATCTATCTAACTTATAGCATAACCTTAGGACTTTTCAACCTAACCTAACATAACGTAACCCTACCTTACCTAGCTAACTTATAGCATAACCTTAGGCCTTTTCAACCTAACCTAACATAACGTAACCCTACCTTACCTAGCTAACTTATAGCATAACCTTAGGCCTTTTCAACCTAACATAACATAACGTAATCCTACCTTACCTAGCTAACTTATAGCATAAACTCAGGCCTTTTCAACCTAACATAACACAAAGTAACCCTACCTTACCTAGCTAACTTATAGCATAACCTTAGGACTTTTCAACCTAACTTAACACAAAGTAACCCTACCTTACCTAGCTAACTTATAGCATAACCTAAAGACTTTTCAACCTAAATTAACATAACGTAACCCTACCTTACCTAGCTAACGTATAGCATAACCTTAGGCCTTTTCAACCTAACATAACATAACGTAATCCTACCTTACCTAGCTAACTTATAGCATAAACTCAGGCCTTTTCAACCTAACATAACATAACGTAACCCTACCTTACCTAGCTAACTTATAGCATAACCTTAGGACTTTTCAACCTAACTTAACACAAAGTAACCCTACCTTACCTAGCTAACTTATAGCATAACCTTAGGACTTTTCAACCTAACTTAACACAACGTAACCCTACCTTACCTAGCTAACTTATAGCATAACCTTAGGACTTTTCAACCTAACTTAACACAACGTAACCCTACCTTACCTAGCTAACTTATAGCATAACCTTATGACTTTTCAACCTAACTTAACACAAAGTAACCCTACCTTATCTAGCTAACTTATAGCATAACCTTAGGACTTTTCAACCTAACCTAACATAACGTAACCCTACCTTACCTAGCTAACTTATAGCATAACCTTAGGACTTTTCAACCTAACTTAACACAAAGTAACCCTACCTTATCTAGCTAACTTATAGCATAACCTTAGGACTTTTCAACCTAACTTAACACAAAGTAACCCTACCTTACCTAGCTAACTTATAGCATAACCTTAGGACTTTTCAACCTAACTTAACACAAAGTAACCCTACCTTACCTAGCTAACTTATAGCATAACCTTAGGACTTTTCAACCTAACTTAACACAAAGTAACCCTACCTTACCTAGCTAACTTATAGCATAACCTTAGGACTTTTCAACCTAACTTAACACAAACTAACCCTACCTTATCTAGCTAACTTATAGCATAACCTTAGGACTTTTCAACCTAACTTAACACAAAGTAACCCTACCTTACCTAGCTAACTTATAGCATAACCTTAGGACTTTTCAACCTAACTTAACACAAAGTAACCCTACCTTACCTAACTAACTTATAGCATAACCTTAGGACTTTTCAACCTAACTTAACACAAAGTAACCCTACCTTACCTAGCTAACTTATAGCATAACCTTAGGACTTTTCAACCTAACCTAACATAACGTAACCATACCTTATCTAGCTAACTTATAGCATAACCTTAGGACTTTTCAACCTAACCTAACATAACGTAACCCTACCTTACCTAGCTAACTTATAGCAAACCCTTAGGACTTTTCAACCTAACCTAACACAAAGTAACCCTACCTTACCTAGCTAACTTATAGCATAACCTTAGGACTTTTCAACCTAACCTAACATAACGTAACCCTACCTTATCTAGCTAACTTATAGCATAACCTTAGGTCTTTTCAACCTAACCTAACACAAAGTAACCCTACCTTACCTAGCTAACTTATAGCATAACCTTAGGACTTTTCAACCTAACCTAACACAAAGTAACCCTACCTTACCTAGCTAACTTATAGCATAACCTTAGGACTTTTCAACCTAACTTAACACATCGTAACCATACCTTACCTAGCTAACTTATAGCATAACCTTAGGACTTTACAACCTAACTTAACATAACGTAACCCTACCTTACCTAGCTAACTTATAGCATAACCTTAGGACTTTTCAACCTAACTTAACATAACGTAACCCTACCTTACCTAGCTAACTTATAGCATAACCTTAGGCCTTTTCAACCTAACATAACATAACGTAACCATACCTTACCTAGCTAACTTATAGCATAACCTTAGGACTTTTCAACCTAACGTAACACAAAGTAACCCTACCTTACCTAGCTAACTTATAGCATAACCTTAGGACTTTTCAACCTAACTCAACACAAAGTAACCCTACCTTACCTAGCTAACTTATAGCATAACCTTATAACTTTTCAACCTAACTTAACACAAAGTAACCCTACCTTACCTAGCTAACTAATAGCATAACCTTAGGACTTTTCAACCTAACTTAACACAAAGTAACCCTACCTTACCTAGCTAACTTATAGCATAACCTTAGGACTTTTCAACCTAACTTAACACAAAGTAACCCTACCTTACCTAGCTAACTTATAGAATAACCTTAAGACTTTTCAACCTAACTTAACACAAAGTAACCCTACCTTACCTAGCTAACTTATAGCATAACCTTAGGACTTTTCAACCTAACCTAACACAAAGTAACCCTACCTTACCTAGCTAACTTATAGCATAACCTTAGGACTTTTCAACCTAACGTAACACAAAGTAACCCTACCTTACCTAGCTAACTTATAGCATAACCTTAGGACTTTTCAACCTAACTCAACACAAAGTAACCCTACCTTACCTAGCTAACTTATAGCATAACCTTATAACTTTTCAACCTAACTTAACACAAAGTAACCCTACCTTACCTAGCTAACTTATAGCATAACCTTAGGACTTTTCAACCTAACTTAACACAAAGTAACCCTACCTTACCTAGCTAACTTATAGCATAACCTTAGGCCTTTTCAACCTAACCTAACATAACGTAACCCTACCTTACCTAGCTAACTTATAGCATAACCTTAGGCCTTTTCAACCTAACATAACATAACGTAATCCTACCTTACCTAGCTAACTTATATCATAAACTCAGGCCTTTTCAACCTAACATAACACAAAGTAACCCTACCTTACCTAGCTAACTTATAGCATAACCTTAGGACTTTTCAACCTAACTTAACACAAAGTAACCCTACCTTACCTAGCTAACTTATAGCATAACCTAAAGACTTTTCAACCTAACCTAACATAACGTAACCCTACCTTATCTAGCTAACTTATAGCATAACCTTAGGACTTTTCAACCTAACCTAACATAACGTAACCCTACCTTACCTAGCTAACTTATAGCATAACCTTAGGCCTTTTCAACCTAACCTAACATAACGTAACCCTACCTTACCTAGCTAACTTATAGCATAACCTTAGGCCTTTTCAACCTAACATAACATAACGTAATCCTACCTTACCTAGCTAACTTATAGCATAAACTCAGGCCTTTTCAACCTAACATAACATAACGTAACCCTACCTTACCTAGCTAACTTATAGCATAACCTTAGGACTTTTCAACCTAACTTAACACAAAGTAACCCTACCTTACCTAGCTAACTTATAGCATAACCTTAGGACTTTTCAACCTAACTTAACACAACGTAACCCTACCTTACCTAGCTAACTTATAGCATAACCTTAGGACTTTTCAACCTAACTTAACATAACGTAACCCTACCTTACCTAGCTAACTTATAGCATAACCTTAGGACTTTTCAACCTAACTTAACACAAAGTAACCCTACCTTATCTAGCTAACTTATAGCATAACCTTAGGACTTTTCAACCTAACTTAACACAAAGTAACCCTACCTTACCTAGCTAACTTATAGCATAACCTTAGGACTTTTCAACCTAACTTAACACAAAGTAACCCTACCTTACCTAGCTAACTTATAGCATAACCTTAGGACTTTTCAACCTAACTTAACACAAAGTAACCCTACCTTACCTAGCTAACTTATAGCATAACCTTAGGACTTTTCAACCTAACTTAACACAAACTAACCCTACCTTATCTAGCTAACTTATAGCATAACCTTAGGACTTTTCAACCTAACTTAACACAAAGTAACCCTACCTTACCTAGCTAACTTATAGCATAACCTTAGGACTTTCAACCTAACTTAACACAAAGTAACCCTACCTTACCTAGCTAACTTATAGCATAACCTTAGGACTTTTCAACCTAACTTAACACAAAGTAACCCTACCTTACCTAGCTAACTTATAGCATAACCTTAGGACTTTTCAACCTAACCTAACATAACGTAACCATACCTTATCTAGCTAACTTATAGCATAACCTTAGGACTTTTCAACCTAACCTAACATAACGTAACCCTACCTTACCTAGCTAACTTATAGCAAACCCTTAGGCCTTTTCAACCTAACCTAACATAACGTAACCCTACCTTACCTAGCTAACTTATAGCATAACCTTAGGACTTTTCAACCTAACCTAACACAACGTAACCCTACCTTACCTAGCTAACTTATAGCATAACCTTAGGACTTTTCAACCTAACCTAACACAAAGTAACCCTACCTTACCTAGCTAACTTATAGCATAACCTTAGGACTTTTCAACCTAACTTAACACATCGTAACCCTACCTTACCTAGCTAACTTATAGCATAACCTTAGGACTTTACAACCTAACCTAACATAACGTAACCCTACCTTACCTAGCTAACTTATAGCATAACCTTAGGACTTTTCAACCTAACTTAACATAACGTAACCCTACCTTACCTAGCTAACTTATAGCATAACCTTAGGACTTTACAACCTAACCTAACATAACGTAACCCTACCTTACCTAGCTAACTTATAGCATAACCTCAGGCCTATTCAACCTAACATAACATAACGTAACCCTACCTTACCTAGCTAACTTATAGCATAACCTTAGGACTTTTCAACCTAACATAACATAACGTATTCCTACCTTACCTAGCTAACTTATAGCATAACCTTAGGACTTTTCAACCTAAAATAACATAACGTAATCCTACCTTACCTAGCTAACTTATAGCATAACCTCAGGCCTTTTCAACCTAACATAACATAACGTAATCCTACCTTACCTAGCTAACTTATAGCATAACCTTAGGACTTTTCAACCTAACCTAACATAACGTAACCCTACCTTACCTAGCTAACTTATAGCATAACCTTATGCCTTTTCAACCTAACATAACATAACGTAACCCTACCTTACCTAGCTAACTTATAGCATAAGATTAGGACTTTTCAACCTAACTTAACACAAAGTAACCCTACCTTACCTAGCTAACTTATAGCATAACCTTAGGACTTTTCAACCTAACTTAACACAAAGGAACCCTACCTTACCTAGCTAACTTATAGCATAACCTTAGGACTTTTCAACCTAACCTAACATAACGTAACCCTACCTTATCTAGCTAACTTATAGCATAACCTTAGGACTTTTCAACCTAACCTAACATAACGTAACCCTACCTTACCTAGCTAACTTATAGCATAACCTTAGGCCTTTTCAACCTAACCTAACATAACGTAACCCTACCTTACCTAGCTAACTTATAGCATAACCTTAGGACTTTTCAACCTAACCTAACACAACGTAACCCTACCTTACCTAGCTAACTTATAGCATAACCTTAGGACTTTACAACCTAACCTAACATAACGTAACCCTACCTTACCTAGCTAACTTATAGCATAACCTTAGGACTTTTCAACCTAACATAACATAACGTAATCCTACCTTACCTAGCTAACTTATAGCATAAACTTAAGGACTTTTCAACCTAACCTAACATAACGTAACCCTACCTTACCTAGCTAACTTATAGCATAACCTTAGGCCTTTTCAACCTAACCTAACATAACGTAACCCTACCTTACCTAGCTAACTTATAGCATAACCTTAGGACTTTTCAACCTAACCTAACACAACGTAACCCTACCTTACCTAGCTAACTTATAGCATAACCTAAAGACTTTTCAACCTAACCTAACATAACGTAACCCTACCTTATCTAGCTAACTTATAGCATAACCTTAGGACTTTTCAACCTAACCTAACATAACGTAACCCTACCTTACCTAGCTAACTTATAGCATAACCTTAGGCCTTTTCAATCTACCTAACATAACGTAACCCTACCTTACCTAGCTAACTTATAGCATAACCTTAGGCCTTTTCAACCTAACATAACATAACGTAATCCTACCTTACCTAGCTAACTTATAGCATAAACTCAGGCCTTTTCAACCTAACATAACATAACGTAACCCTACCTTACCTAGCTAACTTATAGCATAACCTTAGGACTTTTCAACCTAACTTAACACAAAGTAACCCTACCTTACCTAGCTAACTTATAGCATAACCTTAGGACTTTTCAACCTAACTTAACACAACGTAACCCTACCTTACCTAGCTAACTTATAGCATAACCTTAGGACTTTTCAACCTAACCTAACACAAAGTAACCCTACCTTACCTAGCTAACTTATAGCATAACCTTAGGACTTTTCAACCTAACTTAACACAAAGTAACCCTACCTTATCTAGCTAACTTATAGCATAACCTTAGGACTTTTCAACCTAACTTAACACAAAGTAACCCTACCTTACCTAGCTAACTTATAGCATAACCTTAGGACTTTTCAACCTAACTTAACACAAAGTAACCCTACCTTACCTAGCTAACTTATAGCATAACCTTAGGACTTTTCAACCTAACTTAACACAAAGTAACCCTACCTTACCTAGCTAACTTATAGCATAACCTTAGGACTTTTCAACCTAACTTAACACAAAGTAACCCTACCTTATCTAGCTAACTTATAGCATAACCTTAGGACTTTTCAACCTAACTTAACACAAAGTAACCCTACCTTACCTAGCTAACTTATAGCATAACCTTAGGACTTTTCAACCTAACTTAACACAAAGTAACCCTACCTTACCTAGCTAACTTATAGCATAACCTTAGGACTTTTCAACCTAACTTAACACAAAGTAACCCTACCTTACCTAGCTAACTTATAGCATAACCTTAGGACTTTTCAACCTAACCTAACATAACGTAACCCTACCTTACCTAGCTAACTTATAGCAAACCCTTAGGCCTTTTCAACCTAACCTAACATAACGTAACCCTACCTTACCTAGCTAACTTATAGCATAACCTTAGGACTTTTCAACCTAAATTAACACAACGTAACCCTACCTTACCTAGCTAACTTATAGCATAACCTTAGGACTTTTCAACCTAACTTAACACATCGTAACCCTACCTTACCTAGCTAACTTATAGCATAACCTTAGGACTTTACAACCTAACCTAACATAACGTAACCCTACCTTACCTAGCTAACTTATAGCATAACCTTAGGACTTTTCAACCTAACTTAACATAACGTAACCCTACCTTACCTAGCTAACTTATAGCATAACCTTAGGCCTTTTCAACCTAACATAACATAACGTAATCCTACCTTACCTAGCTAACTTATAGCATAACCTCAGGCCTTTTCAACCTAACATAACATAACGTAACCCTACCTTACCTAGCTAACTTATAGCATAACCTTAGGACTTTTCAACCTAACATAACATAACGTAATCCTACCTTACCTAGCTAACTTATAGCATAACCTTAGGACTTTTCAACCTAACCTAACATAACGTAATCCTACCTTACCTAGCTAACTTATAGCATAACCTCAGGCCTTTTCAACCTAACATAACATAACGTAATCCTACCTTACCTAGCTAACTTATAGCATAACCTTAGGACTTTTCAACCTAACCTAACATAACGTAACCCTACCTTACCTAGCTAACATATAGCATAACCTTATGCCTTTTCAACCTAACATAACATAACGTAACCCTACCTTACCTAGCTAACTTATAGCATAACCTTAGGACTTTTCAACCTAACTTAACACAAAGTAACCCTACCTTACCTAGCTAACTTATAGCATAACCTTAGGACTTTTCAACCTAACTTAACACAAAGGAACCCTACCTTACCTAGCTAACTTATAGCATAACCTTAGGACTTTTCAACCTAACCTAACATAACGTAACCCTACCTTATCTAGCTAACTTATAGCATAACCTTAGGACTTTTCAACCTAACCTAACATAACGTAACCCTACCTTACCTAGCTAACTTATAGCATAACCTTAGGCCTTTTCAACCTAACCTAACATAACGTAACCCTACCTTACCTAGCTAACTTATAGCATAACCTTAGGACTTTTCAACCTAACCTAACACAACGTAACCCTACCTTACCTAGCTAACTTATAGCATAACCTTAGGACTTTACAACCTAACCTAACATAACGTAACCCTACCTTACCTAGCTAACTTATAGCATAACCTTAGGACTTTTCAACCTAACATAACATAACGTAATCCTACCTTACCTAGCTAACTTATAGCATAACCTTAAGGACTTTTCAACCTAACTTAACACAAAGTAACCCTACCTTATCTAGCTAACTTATAGCATAACCTTAGGACTTTTCAACCTAACATAACATAACGTAATCCTACCTTACCTAGCTAACTTATAGCATAACCTTAGGCCTTTTCAACCTAACATAACATAACGTAATCCTACCTTACCTAGCTAACCTATAGCATAACCTTAGGCCTTTTCAACCTAACATAACATAACGTAATCCTACCTTACCTAGCTAACTTATAGCATAACCTCAGGCCTTTTCAACCTAACATAACATAACGTAACCCTACCTTACCTAGCTAACATAACCTAATCTAACTTGTAGACTAAACAAAAGTAAGAGACGTCGCATCGAAAAAGTATAAGATATGCCTATTTCTCAGCATGCGAAGTGTCTCTGAAGAAAACCTAAGACCTACTAATCCACTCCGCTTGTACAACTTACGGAATGGAGTGGGTTTGCCGTACAACAAATCCAAATGCCATTTCTTGATTGTGTTGAACCAAATCATTCTAGTAATATATTAGTGGCTCTACATAGTCATTCGAGAGGAACTCCGAGAATCATAAAAGTTGAGCCTTTTGTCGTTGTAAGGCTTGATGGAAAACATAGGTTCAACAAGAAAACCAATAGTATAAAAATAGTTGAGACTTTGCCGTTATAAGGCCTGATGCTAAACCTAGGTTCTAAAAGAAAACCAATAGGTTTACCAATAGATGAGACTTTTGCCGTTATAGGACCTGATGGTAAACCTAGGTTCTAAAAGAAAACCAATTGGTTTACCAATAGTTGAGACTTTTACCGTTATAAGGCTTGATGGTAAATCTAGGTTCTATAAGAAAACCAATAGGTTTACTAATAGTTGAGACTTTTGCCATTATAAGGCCTGATGGTAAACCTAGATTCTACAAGAAAACCAATAGGTTTAAAAATAGTTGAGACTTTAACGTTATAAGGCCTCATGGTAAACCTAGGTTCTACATGAAAACCAATAGGTTTACCAATAGTTGAGACTTTTGTCGTTATACGGCTTGATGGCAAACCTAGATTTAACAAGAAAACCAATAGGTTTACCAATACTTAAGGCTTTTGGCGTTATAAGACTTGATGGTAAACAGAGGTTCTACAAGAAAACCAATATGTTTACTAATAGTTGAGACGTTTGCCGTTATAATGCCTGATGATAAACTTAGGTTCTACAAGAAAACCAATAGGTTTACCAATAGTTGAGACTTTGCCGTTATAAGGCTTGATGGTAAACCTAGGTTTAACAAGAAAACCAATAGGTTTACCAATAGTTGAGGCTTTTGCCGTTATAAGGCTTGATGGTAAACCTAGGTTCTACAAAAAAACCAATAGGTTTCCCAATAATTGAGACGTTTGATGTCATAAGGCTTGAAGGGAAACCTAGGTTCTACAAGAAAACCAATAGTTGAGACTTTGCCGTTATAAGGCCTGATGGTAAACTTAGGTTCTACAAGAAAACCAATAGGTTTACCAATAGTTGAGACTTTTGCATTATAAGGCTTGATGGTAAATCTAGGTTTAACAAGAAAACCAATAGGTTTACCAATAGTTGAGCCTTTTGTCGTTATATGGCTTGATGGTAATACCTAGTTTTAACAAGAAAACCAATAGTTTTACCAATAGTTGAGACTTTGCCGTTTAAGGCTTGATGGTAAACCTAGGTTCTACAAGAAAACCAATAGGTTCACCAATAGTTGAGACTTTTGCCGTTATAAGGCTTGATGGTAAACCTAGGTTCTACAAGAAAACCAATAGGTTTACCAATAATTGAGACTCTTGTCGTTATAAGGCTTGATCTCAAACCTAGGTTTAACAAGAAAACCAATAGCTTTACCAATAGTTGAGGCTTTTGCCGTTATAAGGCTTGATGGTAAACCTAGGTTCTACAAGAAAACCAATAGGTTTACCAATAATTGAGACTTTTGTCGTTATAAGGCTTGATCTCAAACCTAGGTTTAACAAGAAAACCAATAGCTTTACCAATAGTTGAGGCTTTTGCCGTTATAAGGCTTGATGGTAAACCTAGGTTCTACAAGAACACCAATAGGTTTACCAATAGTTGAGACGTTTGCCGTTATAATGCTTAATGGTAAACCTAGGTTTAACAAGAAAACCAATGGTTTTACCAATAGTTGAGACTTTGACGTTATAAGGCCTGATTGTAAACCTAGGTTCATTAAGAAGACCAATAGGTTACCAATATGTTACCAATAGTTGAGACTTTTTCCAATATAAATCTTGATGGTAAACCTAGGTTCTACAAGAAAACCAATACTTTTATCAATAGTTGAGACTTTTGCCATTATAAGGCTTGATGGTAAACCTAGGTTTAACAAGAAAACCAATAGTTTTACCAATAGTTGAGACTTTGCCGTTATAAGGCCTGATGGTAAACCTAGATTATACAAGAAAACCAATAGTTTTACCAATAGTTGAGACGTTTGATGTTATAAAGCTTGATGGGAAACCTAGGTTCTACAAGAAAACCAATAGTTTTATAAATAGTTGAGACTTTGCCGTTGTAAGGACTGATGGTAAAACTAGGGTCTACACGAAAACCAATAGTAGAGGCTTTTGCCGTTATAAGGCTTGATGGTAAACTTAGGTTCTACAAGAAAACCAATAGGTTTACCAATAGTTGATACTTTTACCATTATATTGCTTGATGGTAAACCTAGGTTCTACAAGACAACCAATAGGTTTAATAATAGTTGTGACTTTTGCATTTTAAGGCTTGATGGTAAATCTAGGTTTAACAAGAAAACCAATAGGTTAACCAATAGTTGAGACTTTTGCCGTTATAAGCCCTGATGGTAAACCGAGGTTCTACAAGAAAACCAATATGTTTACCAATAGTTGAGACTTTTGCCGTTATAAGGCTTCATGATAAAACTAGGTTCTACAAGAAAATCAATAGGTTTACTAATAGTTGAGACATTAAAGTTATAAGGCCTCATGGTAAATCTAGGTTCTACAAGAAAACCAATAGGTTTACAAATAGTTGAGGCTTTTGCCGTTATAAGGCTTGATGGTAAACCTAGGTTCTACAAAAAAATAATAGGTTTACCAATAATTGAGACGTTTGATGTATAAGGCTTGATGGGAAACCTAGGTTCTACAAGAAAACCAATAGTTTTACCAATAGTTGAGACTTTGCCGTTATAAGGCCTGATGGTAAACCTAGGTTCTACACGAAAACCAATAGTAGAGACTTTTGCCGTTATAAGGCCTGATGGTAAACTTAGGTTCTACAAGAAAAGCAATAGGTTTACCAATAGTTGAGACTTTTACCATTATAATGCTTGATGGTAAACCTAGGTTCTACAAGACAACCAATAGGTTTAATAATAGTTGAGACTTTTGCATTATAATGCCTGATGGTAAACTTAGGTTCTACAAGAAAACCAATAGTTTTACCAATAGTTGAGACTTTTGCCGTTTTAAGGCCTGTTGGTAAACCTAGGGTCTACAAGAAAACCAATAGGTTTACCAATAGTTGAGACTTTTGTCATTATAAGGCTTAATGGTAAACCTAGGTTCAACAAGAACACCAATAGGTTTACCAATAGTTGAGACGTTTGCCGTTATAATGCTTAATGGTAAACCTAGGTTTAACAAGAAAACCAATGGTTTTACCAATAGATGAGACTTTGCCGTTATAAGGCCTGATGGTAAACCTAGGTTCATTAAGAAGACCAATAGGTTACCAATAGTTGAGACTTTTGCATTATAAGGCTTGATGGTAAATCTAGGTTTAACAAGAAAACCAATAGGTTTACCAATAGTTGAGCCTTTTGTCGTTATAAGGCTTGATGGTAATACCTAGTTTTAACAAGAAAACCAATAGTTTTACCAATAGTAGAGACTTTGCCGTTATAAGGCTTGATGGTAAACCTAGGTTTACAAGAAAACCAATAGGTTTACCAATAGTTGAGACGTTTGCCGTTATAAGGCTTGATGGTAAACCTAGGTTCTACAAGAAAACCAATAGGTTTACCAATAGTTGAGACTTTTGCCGTTATAAGGCTTGATGGTAAGCCTTGGTTCTACAAGAAAACCAATAGGTTTAACAATAGTTAAGGTTTTTGCCGTTATAAAACTTGATGGTAAACCTAGGTTCTACAAGAAAACCAATAGGTTTACCAATAGTTGAGACGTTTGTCATTATAAGGCTTGATGGTAAACCTAGGTTCTACAAGAAAACCAATAGTTTTACCAATAGTTGAGAATTTGCCGTTATAAGGCCTGATGGTAATCCTAGGTTCTACAAGAAAACCAATAGGTTAACCAATAGTTGAGACTTTTACCATTATAATGATTGATGGTAAACCTAGGTTCTACAAGAAAACCAATAGGTTTACCAATAGTTGAGACTTTTGCCGTTATAAGGCTTGATGGTAAACCTAGGTTCTACAAGAAAACCAATAGGTTTACTAATAGTTGAGACTTTTGCATTATAAGGCTTGATGGTAAATCTAGGTTTAACAAGAAAACCAATAGGTTTACCAATAGTTGAGCCTTTTGTCGTTATAATGCTTGATTTTAATACCTAGTTTTAACAAGAAAACCAAAAGTTTTACCAATAGTTGAGACTTTGCCGTTATAAGGCTTGATGGTAAACCTAGGTTCTACAAGAAAACCAATAGGTTTACCAATAGTTGAGACTTTTGCCGTTATAAGGCTTGATGGTAAACCTTGGTTCTACAAGAAAATCAATAGGTTTACCAATATACTGAGTCTTATTGTATCAATACAGGAAAACGTTACGGCCATTTTATGGTTACAAAATTCATACAGTGTAGCCAGAGGGGGGCACGTGCCCCCCAAAGCAATTAATTACAGCAAAAAATATTAACATATAAAACAGCGCTAGGTTTTAGTGAAACATCTTCCAGACGATTCAACAATTGTGTAATTAAAAGTTCTAAAATAGCATACAGTACGATTTATACAGATTAAAATGTTCAAAATTTCCCCAGGGAGGTTCCATTCCCGGGACGTGCCCCCTCCCCATAACTCATCATCCCTGTTACGACCGTGTGTTCCTGTATATAGTTGAATACTATGGCTTAGGCTTGCTTCGAAACATCACATACTGAGAAAGTTCTTAACACATCTGAATGTAAAGAAATTAAATTTACCTGACTGAGACAAGAAGCAACATAATTCCAATCGCGTAAAACTGCGTGTCGTTCGCCATGTACCAACTCCACAGCATGCACTGAAACAAACATAATAATGTACTTAGGTGCTTGCTCTGTACGGCATCAAATACTGAAAACAAAATTATTTATTAACTAAAGCCATTTGATTTAGCAGTAGTACAACTTTGGGTACAGAGTTTAGCGCGTAGTGCAATTTGCTCTAATATTCTAAACCAACTTCGCAACACTGTTTCCTTGTTTCCACTTATCACTGATATATATATATATTTTAAAACAACAGAGGTTATTCAAATACAAGAATATTTGAATATTGAATATTCTTGTATTTGAATAACCTGTGTTGTTTTAAATTATTAAACAAGAAAACGTATTATATATATATATATATATATATATATATATATATATATATATATATATATATATATAGATAGATAGATAGATAGACGGCAGAATCACAATATTTAATAGCAAAATATAAAGCGAATTTCCTCGCAATTTTCCATTTTCCTCTTTATACAATATATGGAGCTGGACTATGCTTTTTGTTTATTACTAGAGTATTTATTTACTCTTTTTTCTTTCTAATTTCAGAGGCTGATGGTGGTCTAAAACTTCTCATTCTATCCACCTCTTGTAATGCTTCACTACTGCAAAGAACCTTTTTTTTATAATTTCATACAGCACATCTTTAAGTAATTTTTAGCTGTGGGAAAATTAGCTCAGTGCTAAAAGTGCTCGTTTTCAAATATGTAGATCGACATTTCGAACTCCGACCGGGAAGTCAAATTTTTAAATTGAAATTAATTAATAAATATTTGAAAAAAACTGTATTAACATCAATGATCATCCAATATATTTTTAAAAAAATTCATTTGAACTAGATTAAATGAATAGAAACCTATTTTATTAACGATTGAAAATATGTACAATATATATATATATATATATATATATATATATATATATATATATATATTTAGGTTAGTTTTGGTTGGTAAAGATTATTATTATTATATTTGTGTTTTCTCTTCGATTGACAAAGACCACTGTGTGGTTGAAATATATCATTGTTTAAGTGCTTTTATGTGTTTCTATTTCAAGAATACAGAGTGGACTCTTACCAAGGTAAGTCTGTCAGTCTCCTAGTCCAAAAAATCTATATATATATATATATATATATATATATATATATATATATATATATATATATATATTAAAACAACATAGGTTATTCAAATACAAGAATATTTATTATTTTATATGGATATAAAATAATAAATATTCTTGTATTTAAATAACCTATGTTGTTTTAAATTATTAAACAAGAAAACGTATTATATATATATATATATATATATATATATATATATATATATATATATATATATATATATATAAAGAGTGTGAGCTTGTAGAAGGAATTATATAAAGCCATTAAACAAAATAATGTAAGATAAACGCAACTTACAAGATATAAAATAAAATGACAACTATTTAAAAGCAAGTTTGAACAAATTATGGTTTAAAGTTTGATAGTGCAAAAAGTTTTCAAAACAAAAGGTTTGATAGCGCAGTATTGTGCTAAACACTGATGCAAGGTATATAATTGTAAACAAGGTGTGCTTCAAAGGTTTTTAGTAAAAAGATGTTAATGATGGAAATGGGTTTTCGAAACCAAACTATGCTCTTCTCTAGTGCATACATAGTTTTATTATACCTAAAATGACAAAAGACTAATTTTTAATTGTTTCCATTAAGTATTTGAAATCTCAAAAAATGACGTTTTAAAGTAACAATAGTTGGGGCACTTCAAATTTCTGTCCTAATAACTACCAAATATTTTATTAGTTTAAATTCCAGCCTCGATTAATTCTCGGCATCCATCAAAAGCAAATATTTTTTAAATTCAAGCTATTAATATTTTCAACCTCTCTTTCAGGCCAATATTAGAAGTTGCAACATCCTTTTTACAACCATTGAGAATCCGATTTTTTTAGATAAATTTTTGAAAGTTCTGTCAAGTTTTGAATCTTGAAATGGTCACACTCTAGGCTGACTTCGTACCCATGTGCTTGAGTCATTCTTAACTCAAACAATCTTTGTTTCTTGTTCAAGAAAATAAGATTTTGCCGTAAATACAACTTTAAAAGTATTTAGCTAATAGTTATTTTAGTTGTACTATAATTTCAGTTTCTTTCCAAAAGCAGTAATTTTTGCTCTTGATTTTGTTCTGATGCTTTTGTCTTTTCATTGAAAAATGTTTCAGTCTAATTTAAAAATAACTGACACCAACTTACGGTAAATAATTTATTCCTAAGACACGATCCAATGACAAAAACACCGTCATCAGTGAGTGTAGATAATACAATATCTAAGCTAGTGTATAACAATAACTAAAATGTTAGGTTAGATTTTGTTTAGTTATAGTTTAGATGTTATATTAGCAATAACGTACTGATGTTTATGACGACATTGTCATTAAAATGTTTGAGTTGAATGTTTGTGAGTTGATATTTGTGAGTTGATATTTGTGAGTTGATATTTGTTATTATATTACATGTGGTCACAAGTGGAAATACAAAATATGTAGTGACTTATTTATCGAAATGCTTCATCGAATTAAATTACTTTTTTAGACTTTTTTATTTCGATTGTTGTCGTAGTAGAGCTTATTGTAACTCTCATATTCTTCTCTAAAGAAGGAAATAGCTACAGGCCATTTAAGTCTACTCGGCTACAGTTTAACGGGACTCCCTCGTCCCACCCCCTTCTATTAGGTCGATATGAAGAGAACACTTTAAAATATTGTCAATAAGAGGAAATACTTGGATATTTAGAAATAGTTTGAAAATTATGTTCTCCTGTTCATAAACTCATATTTCTAAAACCACTTGTAAGATGTGAAATACCGGTTCTGTACAAAAGCAATTAAACGTCATGAAAACCCCGTTTTGGTTAAAAATTTTAATAAAATTTGTTCTTCTCTTCTATTTCTTCGTAAACTAAACGTTCTCTTTTTAAATAGATAAAACCTGTAACAACAAACACTTTTTATTCAAATCTTTATTTACACTTCAATTGCAAAGCAAAATCATCTTTAGAGGAAAGTACGGATATAAATGAAACGTGTTTGTGGTTAAAAGGTATATTTATTTTAAATAAAAAATGACACCACAGTTGCTCCAAGTTTTTATGAGTTTGTTTATTCAGAAACGCAAATGTCTTCTGGGGGGGACAGCTGGGGAAAATTGGATGTTAGAGCAAATTTATTTCAACGAGGCAAAATTTACAAATAAAATAGGATGTTTTGCCCCTATAACCCATAAAATAGATTTTTCAATGATTTAACAATTACATATACGGAAATGTAATGCAACCATCGTTTTTTGCCCCCTGTTAGACCGTTGAAAAAACAGCGATTGTTCTCTTATATTGCTGTAACGAAATCATAAACTACTCTTCTATTCTTAAATATATTAAGAAACCCTTAATCAAGTTGGCCCCTTTAGAATGTTCAAGCGACATTTTGAAATAAAGATAACCTACTCCAGGCTTGAATGCGTTTAAACTATAACGGACCTACTGCAAGCGATGAGAGATGAAATGGTAGATTTTTAACGTACTTTTGATCGATATTATATCGTGCAAGAAATTTTTCTTATGCTATCACCACTGCTTCTGAAAGTGGAATGTATTATCTAGTCGCTTCAAATAAGGTGGAAGCATAGTGATTAAATATTACAATATTCCTCAATCTAGCAAGATCTGTTTAACAAGGCCTTGTGTATGTCGAACATTGAAATATAAATCTGTAAAAATATTTAAAAAATGCGAAATATATAACTAACTTTGTAGATATATAAAATATATAAATATAAGATATATAATCACGTAAAAATATTTACTTTTTACAGTATTTATAATACAATATTTACAATAATATTAAATATTACAATACTATTAGACGTCGAAAGAATCATACACCTACTATATGGCCCTTCAATCTAAGAGGCTAATCTGTTGTAGGTTTCCTAAAAAGGTATGAATAGAAGTTGTGTAAGGACAGTAGGAAACAATAGGCGACCTTTCGACGGTCTATGCAGGTGGTCAGGTACAATGGCCCCCTTAGTTTTCCATAACCTAAAAATTATCTTTACAAGTACCCAAGGTTACACGATTGACTCCAAACAA
>JBAIZL010000033.1:1062500-1115000 GCA_036971475.1 Prosapia bicincta | reverse complement strand
CTGCTTTCAGAGAAGTTACATCTTCGGGCCAATGATGAACACAGATCCGCACATGGAGCGTAACGTTGAACAGAACGTCAATGATAAGAACACGAATATGAATGGCGTAAGTTGTTCAAGGTCTTATTTTATTTATTAAATAGATTGAAAGAGCTCTATTATAGGTGAGATTCTGGCGAACTTTTATCTGGCTACGTTTTATCCCCTTAAAAATGACGGGTGTATCCGGATATTAAATATTCCTAATATTAACAAATAAATATTATTAATATTTATAATAAATAAATAATTTAACCGTAAATTTTTAAACTAACAGTGAACAATAGAGGACTTATGGCCAATAAATAGAGCTATTTTGTGAACGTTAGGTCTTCATTTAATTAAATATATGATAATTTCTAATATATAGGAAATGCGTTTGAAAATAATGTAACCATAACCTCCTAAGAACCTTTATGTCAAGACGAAATCAGCTGTTAGAGTCAACCGACTCCATTATAAGCACCGAGGAAATCTTCGGGACAATCTGTCTAACCAACCGGTTGTTTACAAGATTAATTTATTATTCTACTCAACAAATATTTAATGCTCACCAGGTTAGTTATTCCCTAAGAATAACTGTCTTTATATCTGATACGTTGAAATAACTATACTTCGTTTACATTTTGATTTTAAACTGAATTTGTGGATAAACCGAACAAAATTTAAAATGTTTCAAGTATAAGTCATACGTCCTAATTAATCATTTGTGGGCGTCTCGGGAAGAATTAAAGTGAAGCTTCCCTTAGTACGAAACACGGTTGGCTGTTATTACGTGGAGACTTTTGAGTGGTCCAAATAAGTCACGTGACGTACGACAGTTGTGTATCGAAGCTCTAACGGAATTTGTAGATGCCCTGCATATGATTGGATATTTCAATTCTCTCACTATATTTTCCGTTTCCAACGAGTGGCAATCTTTGGAACTGCATCAGACTGACCCCTTTCAACAAGTTTATATAATTCAACATTGCTTATACTAAACATTATTTAAAAGAAACAAAACGAAGCAAAACAATTTGTATATCCAAATGCCGGATTTAATTATAATAATAGAAAACCCTTTGCAATATATTGAAAGTTTATTACGTTACATCCGTTCATCATAAGAAATCTTGTTCTTTTGAGCTTTCCTTCATCACAAAAAGTATCAGACTCGTCTTAAAGGTTTTTATCTCAGTTACTCTTACAGGAGCATTTCACTTGTTTACTTCAAACTGCTCCTATAACGTAAAGTGCGACCAAGTAACCGTGCACTTGGCTTTGCGTGTACTACCACTTCTGGAAACATGTAATATATTGAGAATGTTCTATACATCAACAGCGTCTAGATCCGATATGTACACATTTCAAGTATGTTTGTTATTTCATACCGAAGCTAATTTATCCAATATCGGCCGTCTCATGCATTTCAGTGTTTTGATAATTTTTATTATGTTTGTAGGAAAGTACTTATAGTGACCCTCTACCTCCCGTCTCCCCTACTGCGATCTCTCAAGGCCAATTACACGGTTACGTGGTATTACAATTTTGTTTGTTCACAGGATGTACTGGTGAGGAAACGACGATTGGCCGATGACAAGAGGCTAGATCTGAAGATGAAGATGCAGAGGGTGAATAAAGTAGTCAGCTTGGACGCCATTGGCTCTTACAGTCTGTACCGAAGCAACGACCGCAAGACGTCGCTAAAAGCGTTCGGTTCCACCGTTCTCTGGTACAACGGAAATAACTTCGGACTGAAGAAACCCGGTCTCGGAGTTCAGTTCACTATTTATTATTAGTTACTTAAATTTAAATTTGTACTATTAATTCCAGAGATATCTAAATAAACTATTTACAATTTTATAATGTACACGTAATTCTAATAAAATTTAATTTTCCTGGACAACTTCACAGTTTTTGTTCAGTGAGTACTACCAGTTTTGTTCCTAAGTACTATCAACTTTTTTGTTCCAAGTTCCTTGTTTTGGTCCTCTTCTTGCATTTAAAAAATACGAACTGCAATTATTCGTGTTATTTGAACTGTAAAGTGTGTTTTGTAGTTTTAATATTATACTTAATTAACGTATCGGTTCCGATTAGTTCTTCTCTTTCTTCTGCCCCATTTGCACTCAATTTTGTCTGTTTTCTAGAAATATCTTACGCATAATGAGAGTTCGTTAATTTTTATCAAATGCTTTTTACTTCCGATCGATTTATTTCGCTTTCAATGTCCACTCGGCAAAACAAGAATTAAATAATTTTGTAAAAGAACCGATGATGGCGTGAATTTCCAATTGCTAAGATTCTGTCATTACTGATATAAAATTGCTCTACATCTATGTTCCTACATTCAAGTCTTGGAAGAGTTCAAATTGAAAATTTAAAGGCATAGAATAATAGCTAAACTATAATACTGAAAAATAAATACGAAAAAATTTAGCATTTTTTTTATAATGTAGAGAGCCAAATTTACACAATATCTATTATAGCCTTAATCAAGTTGAAAAAACCTTGTGCATAACTTTCACACTTTTTATTACAAAAGAACTTTTAGGGCTTAATTCAGTTTAATTTTGACAGTTTCGCTAACGCTGTTGGCATCTTTAAAGGTTTCATGTGCACAGAATTATGGATGTTGACTAAATTAGCGAAATTCATATTTTTAAGTGAATTAAATGTTGTTTTGTAGCAAAGTCCCCTTCTAGAAATTATTGATTGAAACATCTTGTAACTCTAAATGCTTTTCATATCTTTTGAATGATACGACAACCAGTATAATAATGAAATAATATGGTTTTCATATCTTTCGACTACTTTTACCTTTATATATTTATAGTAATCTTTAACTAGCAAACATTAAAAACAAAATATTAGTAACAATTTGTATGTACAAATTAAACAACGTAAATGGGCCACACGCTTATATTTCTGAATTGTTAAATTGCAAAATTTAAATAAGCTATTTATATTTTCTATACAATTTGAGTCTAGAATGATTAAAAACGCTTTATCTTAGTATAAAGTTTCGATAGAGTGGCACGGCACACTAGCTGCCGACCGATCCACCCTTAAATCCAATGAAGCTCTTATACACCTTTTGGGTTGAGAAATAGTCCCATATTTTATAATTCAAAATTACAATTTATTGTATGTATGCAATAAAATTTACATAAAATTGTAGTGTTGTTGAAAGGTGAAAAAAATAAACAAAAAGTGTACCGAGCACAATAAAAGTTTATTAACTACTCAAAAATATACAGTTTAATGTCTCGAACTATTTTTCACATGAACAAAACTATGCAACCGATTTCTTAATAAAATCGATTCGTATTTAGTATAATTTTTCTTAATTTTTTATTTTCAGTTCAATAACACTAAAATTGTATTGATATTTTTGCTAATAAATACATTAAGTTTTCGTTTCGAAGTACATAATATGTATCTAATTGTCAGGCCAAGATGTGCGAGTCCAATTATATAGAAATGTGGCAAACAAGTTAAAATTGCCATGATGATAGCCAAACGTTCGGAGGGACAAAAAGAAGAAGACGTGTTAAAAGAATCATGAGAGAGGAGAAAAAAAAAGTAGAGGAGAGAGATATGAACTGAAGTGACACATTTTTTCAAAATAATTTCATCTTGGATTCAATTATATGTGCTCAATGCTTTACCAATGGAATCTTTCTCCGAAATAAAATAACCTCGAACGTAATTATGCAGCATAAGGATTTGAGTTATCTAGGATTCTATTTCATAAGAGGGATCTCGTGATAAAAAATCCTATTACAGGTGTTGATTGCAAAAGCTCTAAAAGGAAAGTATGTGCTTCTAAGTTGTTTGGTAGACTATGAACAGCGAGTCATAGCAAGGGACTTACCCAAATCCTTACTTGACATTTAGAGTGACGGGGGTGGCGGTTGATCCAGAGTTTGTCGAATCTCGCTGCTAACGTTCCCAATAAAGCATTGTGTTCACTACCGTATCCAGATGCGAGAGAGGGGTGGGCAGCTATTTGGAATTCCCCATCCACTAGTAAGGGAACTCCCCTCCTACGCATCTCCCTTGCGAGTCCCTTGCTATACTGTACATCATGAGTTATAATCCTTTACAGTTTGTTTTAAATTACTTTAGGATTGAGCCAAGCGCTGTGCGTTGCGGGGAATGAGACACTGTTCCTTCCGAACAAGTTGGTGGGACTGGCCCTAAACACGCTGTCTTAGCTATTGCTAAGATCTTGGCAAAATCTTATTGGCTCAGCCGTTGCGAGCCTTCAACCCCGCTGGGGCAAAATCTTTAAACTGTAGTTCAGGGTTAACGATATACTGTAGATAGATAAGTATATATTTAAAATAAGAACAGTATTGCCTTTTCCATGGCATCTGCAAGGTATAGTTTTATATCTCGTAGAATACAGAATCGTAGAGTGTCTGTTGCCAATATGTTACAAGCAAATTGCATCCAGGGGTATGACATAACAATAAATGCCTGTCTTATAATGGTATAAGAAGAAGCTAATTGCAATCCCTCGGAGCAATTACTATCACCCATATTAATGAGCATATTTAAGGCACGTGTAGTAATTTAAGTTATTTATTAATTTCTTAGTAACATGTTTTCAACAGCGAAACTTAGAATGATATAGGCGTAAATGTTTATAAGATTGTCTCCGATGGAAGACAAAACCATATAAGTGGTTTTATCCGATGAAAAGGCAAAACCCCGAATATAGGCAATAGACACTGTGGCGTTGTCTGCTCTGATGAGTGAATGAACAGCACAAAAAAAGTGAAATTACTTAATTTTTTTATTGACATTAGCGTTTCAGCGCTTTACGTTAAATATAACCTTAAGTATAAAAATTGTTTACAATCTAACAAATGCCTTAGTTTTTCCTTAGTTCTGATGCTGCATGTAATACCAGCTGTGAACATTACATACAAATAAGTAAAGTTCTACTTAACTCAGTAATAACAGAGAGTTAATCTGCGTTATGTGAGAAAGAATCATGCAGAGATAAAACGTGTTAAAACATGAAGAAACCCTGTTTGAAGACTTCACATTTCCACCAGTAAAGTATAAACATAGAACTTGTGAAACCACTGCAAATCTAAGTCAAACTCGAGAGAAGGGTGCCTGAAATGAAAGCTTGGCGTGAAAACCCCGTGATGCTGTATTTATGGGCAGTTTTAAAGTCGGGAATGATACTCTATGCTGAGATAAAGTTTCTGTCGCTTTTCTAGAATACCTCGTGGAAACTAGAGTTCAGTCCAAGTCCATAGAAGGTAGACCATAGAGGCCTTACCTAAGGCATGAAATCCCAGTCTAGGGTCTTGAGAATTTCATAAAAAATCAGGATTGCACTTACTGATTGATAAAAGTAAACTAGGTCATTTACAAAGTGCGTTTTTTTATCTGGATAAATCTCATAAAAGCTTCACTTGAAGGGCTACATCCAATGCTTCAAAACACTAAAATTCTACAAACAGAGAGAACAAAAGGACGGAGGGAGTGTTAACATTTGAAATATGCCAAACAAGCCAAACGATTCCTGTGCAACCAAATTTATAATATACTAACCGTCCCGCAAATATACTGGTTGTCTTTGTTTAGGGGTATAATAATGCTAACCTGATTGGCTAACTTACACAATAAACAAAATTCATCTTGAACTATAATTGATATACGTAACGACAGTTTCTAACCTCGCTATTTAAACTTGTATTAGGTTTTCCATAATTTTGCTAAATTTGTTACAACGTTGTGAGTAATAAAAATTATGTTTCTAAGGTTGGCAACAGTTTGTAACTAATGCTAGCCTTTTACGGACCATGTTATGTAACTTGAGTAAATTACTTTAAACTACACAGAGTCGGTCTGCGATTAAGTGAGTGTTTTGATATATACATAAGGTTGTTTACTTCAATATATTTTTAAAATTTACAATACAATGCCTACTTTAATATTTTTCTTCATTATTTTTCTTTTTTTTGTAAACATAAATTAAATTTATTCCATAAAACTTCAGGACCTTTATATTATGTATTATAATAATAAGATATTTTGCATATGTCAGTGATAATTAATGCATCAATAATTAGGTCTCACATGAATTGCATGACAACATTTTTTTAACTTCATTTACTCTTCTTGCTAAATATTTTTCATGTTGAAGCCATTTTATTTTATATTAAATTTTAGGTATTTATATTAATTAGTATTCACTCCAGTTGTTGTTTGTCTGTTTTTGTAGGACTTCAGTCTTTTCATTAGAAACATAATTATCCTTTTATATTGTATTAGCCTAAAAACTATAAGTGTTAATTTATTTCCTGTTTCTTCAAAAACTAAATGTCAGTGGTATGTCAAAGGAATCTAAATTAGGCATAAAACCATTTCTTGTTTAACATCTTAAGGGTTTTTAGTAATGATTACTTATAGATAGCACTAGGCGAGAAACCACTACTTACTGGTGTTTTCCAGCAGACCCACTAGGTCAGTGCATTGTTCAATGCGGTGAGTCAAGGACAAGACTGTTAAACATTTTTGAGTCTGTGGTTTTTGTATATTGTGAGGTGTTGTTAGCAACCACTCTACAAACAACAACACATCACAGAGACAGGAAGCACCACACACTTACAATTACAATTATTTGAGTCTGTGGTGATTGTATAATGTGACGTGTTGTTAGTAACCACTTTATAAACAACAACACATCACAGAGGTAGAAAGCACCACACACTCACAATAAAACAGCACAATATTTTTAAATAATTAAACATTTTATTGTTTATAAAGAGAATGATTTTTTCACTTTTTTACTACTATCATCTTTGCATCTTAAATTTTTCATATTTTTTAAAGTTAATTATTCTCTTTAGATTATATTTTTTTAACTTGTCTAACTGTCGTATTTTACTTTACTATTTGCACTTCTCCATGTCTTATTTTTCAGAATGACGTCCAGGATTTATACTTGTTTGGCTTTTGTCGTTTTGATCACTATGGCCAACGCGAGACCTCAGGTAATTCTCAACATTTGTTGTTCTCTATAATACAAGGGATAACGTTTTTGTTAAAATACCTATCAATAAAATGCCAGAAATCTTTTTAAACTTTTAAAAACAAAAATTTTATACCCCCAGTAGAGTTGCTGATTTAATTATGTACTGACTGAGAGTGGCAAATAAAAATTATCACTTCAATTCCCAGTGTTATGACAATTTCTAGTTGCCTCTGGGGCGGAGCTACAGCAAACGTCACATGAACCTGCCAAGGAATATGTTAAACAATCCTAAGTTTCATTAGCTTTATACATACGCATAAGATTTATACATACGCACATACATACATCCGTTACACACTCTCACACACACACACACACACACACACACACACACACACACACACACACACACACACACAGACACACACACACACACACACACACACACACACACACACACACACACACACACACATATATATATATATATATATATATATATATATATATATATATATATATATACTTACTAGCCAACGCCCACTCTTGGCATTTCTGCCATTTGGTGACGCGCTGACCAGTAAATCATGGAGAGTTGTTCCTCAGGTTTGAGCGCTTCCACCTGTTGTCTGACATGTTCCAGTGCAGGGCATGCTTGGAGATGGCCTGCATCAAAAAGATTGAAGGAGCACAGAGGGCACTCGGGGCTGTCCAGGATTATATATATATATATATATATATATATATATATATATATATATATATATATATATATATATATATATAGAGAGAGAGAGAGAGAGAGAGAGAGAGAGATCAATATACTTCTTCATAAAATCGCAGACTTACTACAACGTAATCCTAAATATGTACCAAAGTGGAAATTCTTAAAGCAATGCTCCCTCTATACCTTGACAAAATACAGAAATAACTTGATCAATTTGATTTACGTAGCAATAAAAACCTGAAGATAAAAACAGCTAGTTTTAGAAACGTCGCCAAAGATTGTAAGTAAATAAATTTTACTTGACTCGCAACCAACCATCATTTTATCTTATCTCGCCTTAATAATGTTATCACCTCTTAATGTAGTGAGCGTACTATACTTCTATTTGTATTTATCTCGCCTTAATAATGTTATCACCTCTTAATGTAGTGAGCGTACTATACTTCTATTTGTATTTATCTCGCCTTAATAATGTTATCACCTCTTAATGTAGTGAGCGTACTATACTTCTATTTGTATTTATCTCGCCTTAATAATGTTATCACCTCTTAATGTAGTGAGCGTACTATACTTCTATTTGTATTTATCTCGCCTTAATAATGTTATCACCTCTTAATGTAGTGAGCGTACTATACTTCTATTTGTATTTATCTCGCCTTAATAATGTTATCACCTCTTAATGTAGTGAGCGTACTATACTTCTATTTGTATTTATCTCGCCTTAATAATGTTATCACCTCTTAATGTAGTGAGCGTACTATACTTCTATTTGTATTTATCTCGCCTTAATAATGTTATCACCTCTTAATGTAGTGAGCGTACTATACTTCTATTTGTATTTATCTCGCCTTAATAATGTTATCACCTCTTAATGTAGTGAGCGTACTATACTTCTATTTGTATTTATCTCGCCTTAATAATGTTATCACCTCTTAATGTAGTGAGCGTACTATACTTCTATTTGTATTTATCTCGCCTTAATAATGTCATCACCTCTTAATGTAGTGAGCGTACTATACTTCTATTTGTATTTATCTCGCCTTAATAATGTCATCACCTCTTAATGTAGTGAGCGTACTATACTTCTATTTGTATTTATCTCGCCTTAATAATGTCATCACCTCTTAATGTAGTGAGCGTACTATACTTCTATTTGTATTTATCTCGCCTTAATAAAGTTATCACCTCTTAATGTAGTGAGCGTACTATACTTCTATTTGTATTTATCTCGCCTTAATAATGTCATCACCTCTTAATGTAGTGAGCGTACTATACTTCTATTTGTATTTATCTCGCCTTAATAGTGTTATCACCTCTTAATGTAGTGAGCGTACTATACTTCTATTTGTATTTATCTCGCCTTAATAATGTCATCACCTCTTAATGTAGTGAGCGTACTATACTTCTATTTGTATTTATCTCGCCTTAATAATGTCATCACCTCTTAATGTAGTGAGCGTACTATACTTCTATTTGTATTTATCTCGCCTTAATAGTGTCATCACCTCTTAATGTAGTGAGCGTACTATACTTCTATTTGTATTTATCTCGCCTTAATAATGTCATCACCTCTTAATGTAGTGAGCGTACTATACTTCTATTTGTATTTATCTCGCCTTAATAGTGTCATCACCTCTTAATGTAGTGAGCGTACTATACTTCTATTTGTATTTATCTCGCCTTAATAGTGTTATCACCTCTTAATGTAGTGAGCGTACTATACTTCTATTTGTATTTATCTCGCCTTAATAGTGTTATCACCTCTTAATGTAGTGAGCGTACTATACTTCTATTTGTATTTATCTCGCCTTAATAATGTCATCACCTCTTAATGTAGTGAGCGTACTATACTTCTATTTGTATTTATCTCGCCTTAATAATGTTATCACCTCTTAATGTAGTGAGCGTACTATACTTCTATTTGTATTTATCTCGCCTTAATAGTGTTATCACCCCTTAATGTAGTGAGCGTACTATACTTCTATTTGTATTTATCTCGCCTTAATAATGTCATCACCTCTTAATGTAGTGAGCGTACTATACTTCTATTTGTATTTATCTCGCCTTAATAATGTCATCACCTCTTAATGTAGTGAGCGTACTATACTTCTATTTGTATTTATCTCGCCTTAATAGTGTTATCACCTCTTAATGTAGTGAGCGTACTATACTTCTATTTGTATTTATCTCGCCTTAATAATGTCATCACCTCTTAATGTAGTGAGCGTACTATACTTCTATTTGTATTTATCTCGCCTTAATAATGTTATCACCTCTTAATGTAGTGAGCGTACTATACTTCTATTTGTATTTATCTCGCCTTAATAGTGTTATCACCTCTTAATGTAGTGAGCGTACTATACTTCTATTTGTATTTATCTCGCCTTAATAATGTCATCACCTCTTAATGTAGTGAGCGTACTATACTTCTATTTGTATTTATCTCGCCTTAATAGTGTTATCACCTCTTAATGTAGTGAGCGTACTATACTTCTATTTGTATTTATCTCGCCTTAATAATGTCATCACCTCTTAATGTAGTGAGCGTACTATACTTCTATTTGTATTTATCTCGCCTTAATAATGTTATCACCTCTTAATGTAGTGAGCGTACTATACTTCTATTTGTATTTATCTCGCCTTAATAGTGTTATCACCTCTTAATGTAGTGAGCGTACTATACTTCTATTTGTATTTATCTCGCCTTAATAATGTCATCACCTCTTAATGTAGTGAGCGTACTATACTTCTATTTGTATTTATCTCGCCTTAATAGTGTTATCACCTCTTAATGTAGTGAGCGTACTATACTTCTATTTATATTTATCTCGCCTTAATAATGTCATCACCTCTTAATGTAGTGAGCGTACTATACTTCTATTTGTATTTATCTCGCCTTAATAATGTCATCACCTCTTAATGTAGTGAGCGTACTATACTTCTATTTGTATTTATCTCGCCTTAATAGTGTTATCACCTCTTAATGTAGTGAGCGTACTATACTTCTATTTGTATTTATCTCGCCTTAATAATGTCATCACCTCTTAATGTAGTGAGCGTACTATACTTCTATTTGTATTTATCTCGCCTTAATAATGTTATCACCTCTTAATGTAGTGAGCGTACTATACTTCTATTTGTATTTATCTCGCCTTAATAGTGTTATCACCCCTTAATGTAGTGAGCGTACTATACTTCTATTTGTATTTATCTCGCCTTAATAATGTCATCACCTCTTAATGTAGTGAGCGTACTATACTTCTATTTGTATTTATCTCGCCTTAATAATGTCATCACCTCTTAATGTAGTGAGCGTACTATACTTCTATTTGTATTTATCTCGCCTTAATAGTGTTATCACCTCTTAATGTAGTGAGCGTACTATACTTCTATTTGTATTTATCTCGCCTTAATAATGTCATCACCTCTTAATGTAGTGAGCGTACTATACTTCTATTTGTATTTATCTCGCCTTAATAATGTTATCACCTCTTAATGTAGTGAGCGTACTATACTTCTATTTGTATTTATCTCGCCTTAATAGTGTTATCACCTCTTAATGTAGTGAGCGTACTATACTTCTATTTGTATTTATCTCGCCTTAATAATGTCATCACCTCTTAATGTAGTGAGCGTACTATACTTCTATTTGTATTTATCTCGCCTTAATAGTGTTATCACCTCTTAATGTAGTGAGCGTACTATACTTCTATTTGTATTTATCTCGCCTTAATAATGTCATCACCTCTTAATGTAGTGAGCGTACTATACTTCTATTTGTATTTATCTCGCCTTAATAGTGTTATCACCCCTTAATGTAGTGAGCGTACTATACTTCTATTTGTATTTATCTCGCCTTAATAATGTCATCACCTCTTAATGTAGTGAGCGTACTATACTTCTATTTGTATTTATCTCGCCTTAATAGTGTTATCACCTCTTAATGTAGTGAGCGTACTATACTTCTATTTGTATTTATCTCGCCTTAATAGTGTTATCACCTCTTAATGTAGTGAGCGTACTATACTTCTATTTGTATTTATCTCGCCTTAATAATGTCATCACCTCTTAATGTAGTGAGCGTACTATACTTCTATTTGTATTTATCTCGCCTTAATAGTGTTATCACCTCTTAATGTAGTGAGCGTACTATACTTCTATTTGTATTTATCTCGCCTTAATAATGTTATCACCTCTTAATGTAGTGAGCGTACTATACTTCTATTTGTATTTATCTCGCCTTAATAGTGTTATCACCTCTTAATGTAGTGAGCGTACTATACTTCTATTTGTATTTATCTCGCCTTAATAATGTCATCACCTCTTAATGTAGTGAGCGTACTATACTTCTATTTGTATTTATCTCGCCTTAATAATGTCATCACCTCTTAATGTAGTGAGCGTACTATACTTCTATTTGTATTTATCTCGCCTTAATAATGTCATCACCTCTTAATGTAGTGAGCGTACTATACTTCTATTTGTATTTATCTCGCCTTAATAATGTCATCACCTCTTAATGTAGTGAGCGTACTATACTTCTATTTGTATTTATCTCGCCTTAATAATGTCATCACCTCTTAATGTAGTGAGCGTACTATACTTCTATTTGTATTTAAGTTAAATATTTTCCCTAATCTCGTTGTTCGCTGCTACAGAAATTCGAAGACGTTTTCGACAAACAAAATGTGAACATGCTAAAGGACTACGTGCACCAAACTGGCGGCATCTCTGAAGGAAAGACCTTCGAGAAGCAACGCAACAAGGACAACCTAAGTGATCTGCACCACCTGGTGTTCAATGACAGAACTAAAGCCCTGTACAACGAGATGCAGCGACACGCCTACTGGAAGTCTCCGGTGCACATCAGGACGCAGTGGGAAGGGGAGAAGAAGTTTGACGAACCGAAAGAGCCTTCGCAGACCGCGGTTAGGAACACCATCAACATCAACACGTACCACAGCAAGAAGGCCAACCTCGACCTTATAATGGACTCCACGTTTGTTCAAAAAGGCGATAAAATGGAACCCGTGGATCCTATGCTCGGGTTAAACTTTCAAATGAAATACTAACATTGTATATTTTCTAACCTTAAAAAAAATAAATTGTACTAAATATTTGTAAAACTAACTCATAGAGATTAGTATGTGCTCTCTCAGAATAATTCAAAATTAATTATAATCATTCAGTTAACAACACTAAATGTGTTGTAGTGTTTATAAAACTATGCGAAATTATAGTCAGGTTATGATTTCGTTGAAGATATTAACTATTAAATAAACTATTAAACATTATGTTAATTCTTATTTCTCTAACAAAATTCAGAACGAATAAAAAAATTATAAAAGATGACACATATAGGCTTAAAAGATATAGACTATAAAATAGGCCTAACTTATACAACCCTAAAAGATATCTAGAATAATAGATAACTCATATAGGCCTAGAAGATATATATTTCAAGTGGTAGGGTACATTTAAATCTCAATCAGGTAATTAAAGGTATATATAATTACAGTAATTGAATGTACAAAGAATTAAGATTAAATATCGAAATCTTGTTGCTGTTCATGACGAGCTGATTGTTAATTCTTATTACACTTTTGCTATTACTTGCGACCAGACTTTTTGTTAACTAAAAGTTGTTAAATTATTAACTTACACTTGAAGGAAACGTTTTCGTCTTACGACTTGCTGAACGATTTACAACGAGGCTGAAGAAGTCGTAAGACGAAAACGTTTCCTCCAAGTGTAAGATAACAATTTAACAACTTTTAGTTAACAAAAAAGTCTGGTCGCAAGTAATAGCAAAAGTGTAATAAGAATTAAGATTAGGGCCTAATTAATAAAATATTAGACTGTTTATGTCATTTTATATTTTCTTGTAATTTCAAATCGATCAACCACGCGACTGTTACAGCTTATGAAGGATTGAGCATTTACGTACTATTAAAGTAAGGACAGGAAAATCTACCTATAACTAAAAGCTACACCTCTTCTTTAGCCCCGACCTATGCAACCATTACCTTATTCAGGCACTTTATCCGATTCATTATTGATGTTTCCATTTATAATATATTTGGATAATTTAGGTATATAAATTTCAAAAATGTCTGTAATATTTAAACTGTTGTAAACGAAAAAAATCTAAATATTTTAGACGTGTTTAGATTTAAATTCAAACAACAAAGAGAAATACGTTGGGATGTTTTTATTTCTATATCCCTCTTGAATCATAATACTTGTTTACGTAATGGGTGGAAGAGTCCTCATGTTGTCATAGCTGTGTCGGCACTTTGAAACACCTGTTCTAATTAAACCAATTTTTTCTACCTTGTTAATGCGCGTTTATTTCCGATTGTTGGAAGCGGGGAGTTGTGCAACGTAACCTAACATAATTACACTTCTCAGGTGCATGCAAGTTTCGTCCATTTCCTTGTATGACACGAACGTTATATAACTGAGCGTATTTTCGCACTAAGTTAATAATGGGCGTGGCTAAACGTGGCAACCCTATTTTCATTGTGCACGGCATTATTTCTATGTCGAACTAATATTGAAGTTCAACAACCGCAAATATTCAGTGTACATTTACAATATTCAAGGTCATACAGAACTAGTGCTATGTAAGTATCATGTTAAATAGTTAAAACGTGTTTTTGGAAACTATGGGAAGCGACAAAATTGTAGGCCTACTGGACCTTGAAAACTGTTTGGGGGAATAAACTCATTTATTAAAATTTTCTAAGTAGTTAAAGAACTTGAAAGTTTACTATAACTCTTCACAATCTGTGTCCTGTTACAATAATATACGGTTAAAATTTATGAACTGATTATTGTCCAAATGGATGCTTTTAGTATTTGTAACTCATGATCTTAGTGGTTAACTGTTTTCCTGATAGTCAATGGACTTCCTAGCGACTGATTCTTGTCCTAATGGTAGCTTTTAGTCTTTGTAACTCATGATCTTAGTGGTTACCTGTTTTCCTGATAGTCAACGGACTTCCTAGAGACTGATTGTTGTCCCAATGGTTGCTTTTAGTGTTTGTACATATTACAGCCGGCCAACTGTTAACGGCCGGCTTGGTGGGTGATAGTTTCCCTAATGATTGAAGGTCTTCTTGTTTCCAATTGGTTACTAATAGTTCGCGGACATCCTGGTGGCTGATGGTTTGTAATCGTTTACTGTCTTCCTAGGGACTGACGGTTATTATAGCGGTTGATAATATTCTTAGCGGTTTATTGTTTTCCTAATAGTTGACGGTCTTCCTGAGGACTGACGGTCATCCTAGCGGTTGATGCTATTCCTAGTGGTTTATTTTTTTCCTAATGGTTGACGGTCTTCCTGGGGACTGGCGGTTATTATAGCGGTTGATAATATTCTTAGCGGTTTATTGTTTTCCTAATGGTTGACGGTCTTCCTAGGGACTGGCGGTTATTATAGCGGTTGATAATATTCTTAGCGGTTTATTGTTTTCTTAATAGTTGACGGTCTTCCTGGGGACTGGCAGTTATCATAGCGGTTGATAATATTCTTAGCGGTTTATTGTTTTCCTAATGGTTGACGGTCTTCCTAGGGACTGGCGGTTATTATAGCGGTTGATAATATTCTTAGCGGTTTATTGTTTTCCTAATGGTTGACGGTCTTCCTAGGGACTGGCGGTTATCATAGCGGTTGATAATATTCTTAGCGGTTTATTGTTTTCCTAATGGTTGACGGTCTTCCTAGGGACTGGCGGTTATTATAGAGGTTGATAATATTCTTAGCGGTTTATTGTTTTCCTAATGGTTGACGGTCTTCCTAGGGACTGGCGGTTATTATAGCGGTTGATAATATTCTTAGCGGTTTATTGTTTTCCTAATGGTTGACGGTCTTCCTAGGGACTGGCGGTTATTATAGCGGTTGATAATATTCTTAGCGGTTTATTGTTTTCTTAATAGTTGACGGTCTTCCTGGGGACTAGCGGTTATTATAGCGGTTGATAATATTCTTAGCGGTTTATTGTTTTCCTAATGGTTGACGGTCTTCCTGGAGACTGGCGGTTATTATAGCGGTTGATAATATTCTTAGCGGTTTATTGTTTTCTTAATAGTTGACGGTCTTCCTGGGGACTGGCAGTTATCATAGCGGTTGATAATATTCTTAGCGGTTTATTGTTTTCTTAATAGTTGACGGTCTTCCTGGGGACTGGCGGTTATTATAGCGGTTGATAATATTCTTAGCGGTTTTTTGTTTTCCTAATAGTTGACGGTCTTCCTGGGGACTGGCGGTTATTATAGCGGTTGATAATATTCTTAGCGGTTTATTGTTTTCCTAATAGTTGACGGTCTTCCTGGGGACTGGCAGTTATCATAGCGGTTGATAATATTCTTAGCGGTTTATTGTTTTCTTAATAGTTGACGGTCTTCCTGGGGACTGGCAGTTATCATAGCGGTTGATAATATTCTTAGCGGTTTATTGTTTTCCTAATAGTTGACGGTCTTCCTGGGGACTGGCAGTTATCATAGCGGTTGATAATATTCTTAGCGGTTTATTGTTTTCTTAATAGTTGACGGTCTTCCTGGGGACTGGCAGTTATCATAGCGGTTGATAATATTCTTAGCGGTTTATTGTTTTCCTAATAGTTGACGGTCTTCCTGGGGACTGGCGGTTATTATAGCGGTTGATAATATTCTTAGCGGTTTATTGTTTTCCTAATAGTTGACGGTCTTCCTGGGGACTGGCAGTTATCATAGCGGTTGATAATATTCTTAGCGGTTTATTGTTTTCCTAATAGTTGACGGTCTTCCTGGGGACTGGCGGTTATTATAGCGGTTGATAATATTCTTAGCGGTTTATTGTTTTCTTAATAGTTGACGGTCTTCCTGGGGACTGGCAGTTATCATAGCGGTTGATAATATTCTTAGCGGTTTATTGTTTTCCTAATGGTTGACGGTCTTCCTGGGGACTGGCGGTTATTATAGTGGTTGATTGCATTCTTAGCGGTTTATTGTTTTCCTAATGGTTGACGGTCTTCCTGGGGACTGGCGGTTATTATAGCGGTTGATAATATTCTTAGCGGTTTATTGTTTTCCTAATGGTTGACGGTCTTCCTGGGGACTGAGGGTTATTATAGCGGTTGATAATATTCTTAGCGGTTTATTGTTTTCCTAATGGTTGACGGTCTTCCTGGGGACTGGCAGTTATCATAGCGGTTGATAATATTCTTAGCGGTTTATTGTTTTCCTAATGGTTGACGGTCTTCCTGGGGACTGAGGGTTATTATAGCGGTTGATAATATTCTTAGCGGTTTATTGTTTTCCTAATGGTTGACGGTCTTCCTGGGGACTGGCGGTTATTATAGCGGTTGATAATATTCTTAGCGGTTTATTGTTTTCCTAATGGTTGACGGTCTTCCTGGGGACTGGCGGTTATTATAGCGGTTGATAATATTCTTAGCGGTTTATTGTTTTCCTAATAGTTGACGGTCTTCCTGGGGACTGGCGGTTATTATAGTGGTTGATTGCATTCTTAGCGGTTTATTGTTTTCCTAATGGTTGACGGTCTTCCTGGGGACTGGCGGTTATTATAGCGGTTGATAATATTCTTAGCGGTTTATTGTTTTCCTAATGGTTGACGGTCTTCCTGGGGACTGGCAGTTATTATAGTGGTTGATTGCATTCTTAGCGGTTTATTGTTTTCCTAATGGTTGACGGTCTTCCTGGGGACTGGCGGTTATTATAGCGGTTGATAATATTCTTAGCGGTTTATTGTTTTCCTAATGGTTGACGGTCTTCCTGGGGACTGGCGGTTATTATAGCGGTTGATAATATTCTTAGCGGTTTATTGTTTTCCTAATGGTTGACGGTCTTCCTGGGGACTGGCGGTTATTATAGCGGTTGATAATATTCTTAGCGGTTTATTGTTTTCCTAATAGTTGACGGTCTTCCTGGGGACTGGCGGTTATTATAGTGGTTGATTGCATTCTTAGCGGTTTATTGTTTTCCTAATGGTTGACGGTCTTCCTGGGGACTGGCGGTTATTATAGCGGTTGATAATATTCTTAGCGGTTTATTGTTTTCCTAATGGTTGACGGTCTTCCTGGGGACTGGCGGTTATTATAGCGGTTGATAATATTCTTAGCGGTTTATTGTTTTCCTAATGGTTGACGGTCTTCCTGGGGACTGGCGGTTATTATAGCGGTTGATAATATTCTTAGCGGTTTATTGTTTTCCTAATAGTTGACGGTCTTCCTGGGGACTGGCGGTTATTATAGTGGTTGATTGCATTCTTAGCGGTTTATTGTTTTCCTAATGGTTGACGGTCTTCCTGGGGACTGGCGGTTATTATAGCGGTTGATAATATTCTTAGCGGTTTATTGTTTTCCTAATGGTTGACGGTCTTCCTGGGGACTGAGGGTTATTATAGCGGTTGATAATATTCTTAGCGGTTTATTGTTTTCCTAATGGTTGACGGTCTTCCTGGGGACTGACGGTTATTATAGCGGTTGATGGTATTCCTAGTGGTTTATTTTTTTGTTAATGGTTGATGGTCTTCCTGGGGACTGGCGGTTATTATAGTGGTTGATTGCATTCTTAGCGGTTTATTGTTTTCCTAATGGTTGACGGTCTTCCTGGGGATTGAGGGTTATTATAGCGGTTGATTGCATTCTTAGCGGTTTATGGTTTTCCTAAAGGTTGACGGTCTTCCTGGGGACTGACGGTTATTATAGTGGTTGATTGCATTCCTAGTGGTTTATTTTTTTCCTAATGGTTGACGGTCTTCCTGGGGACTGGCGGTTATTATAGCGGTTGATAATATTCTTAGCGGTTTATTGTTTTCCTAATGGTTGACGGTCTTCCTAGGGACTGGCGGTTATTATAGCGGTTGATAATATTCTTAGCGGTTTATTGTTTTCTTAATAGTTGACGGTCTTCCTGGGGACTGGCAGTTATCATAGCGGTTGATAATATTCTTAGCGGTTTATTGTTTTCCTAATGGTTGACGGTCTTCCTAGGGACTGGCGGTTATTATAGCGGTTGATAATATTCTTAGCGGTTTATTGTTTTCCTAATGGTTGACGGTCTTCCTAGGGACTGGCGGTTATCATAGCGGTTGATAATATTCTTAGCGGTTTATTGTTTTCCTAATGGTTGACGGTCTTCCTAGGGACTGGCGGTTATTATAGCGGTTGATAATATTCTTAGCGGTTTATTGTTTTCCTAATGGTTGACGGTCTTCCTGGGGACTGGCGGTTATTATAGCGGTTGATTGTATTCTTAGCGGTTTATTGTTTTCTTAATAGTTGACGGTCTTCCTGGGGACTGAGGGTTATTATAGCGGTTGATAATATTGTTAGCGGTTTATTGTTTTCCTAATGGTTGACGGTCTTCCTAGGGACTGGCGGTTATTATAGCGGTTGATAATATTCTTAGCGGTTTATTGTTTTCCTAATAGTTGACGGTCTTCCTGGGGACTGGCGGTTATTATAGCGGTTGATTGTATTCTTAGCGGTTTATTGTTTTCCTAATAGTTGACGGTCTTCCTGGGGACTGGCGGTTATTATAGCGGTTGATTGTATTCTTAGCGGTTTATTGTTTTCCTAATAGTTGACGGTCTTCCTGGGGACTGGCGGTTATTATAGCGGTTGATAATATTCTTAGCGGTTTATGGTTTTCCTAAAGGTTGACGGTCTTCCTGGGGCTTATAATCCCCCCTACTGTTTGATTATCTTCCGGGTAACTTGTTGGTAAACGGTTTTGTTAGTTGGTGATGGTTTTTCCAATGGTTCCGGTGGCCGGCGATCTCCCTAGCAGCTGACAATATTTTAGAGAGAGAAGCGTGGTAAGTGGTTACTTTACAATAACCGTCACACTTAACCGTTACAAGTATGACAAGTTGTTCCCGTTACAAGTTGTTCCCGTTACAAGTTGTTCCCGTTACAAGTTGTACCCGTTACAAGATGTACCCGTTACAAGATGTACCCGATACAAGTTGTACCCGATACAAGTTGTACCCGTTACAAGATGTAGCCTAAGTAAGCAAATTACTGTTACTAAGTACCTGTTCAAACAAACACGCTAAGTTATAGTTTCTTAATGGTTGAGATTTACTTTACATTGATTTCAGCGTCAGGTTACCAAGGAATGGAAATATGATTTAGCATTACTAAAAAGAAAGGCGTAATTAACACTTCTATTCAAATATCAGGAAAGCATGATACAATAAATTACAAGAAGGCTACAATTAACATAAATTGTCCTGTAAAAAATATAATGTAAAAATAAAGAAAATGAATGTTTTAACATTCCTCCTAAGTCTATAAATAATTAATCTAAAGGGACAGAGACGATAAAGCAGGGTTAACATCAAGAGAATAAGACCGAACGAATGTGATAACATTCAAATTTCAAGTTATTTAAAATAATTTGGAGTCTCTTGTTTACAGAGATATTGACACTGTACACTTTTGTTTGTCCATAATATAAGTAAAACCTTTTTCAATCATTTTACCAAATATCACATATGTTCCTTTATCATAGTACTAAGTTCGCCTTTATTTAGATGGTTGTATTTGTATTAAAATCGTTATAAATTATTACACTTTAACTCTGGAGGTTACATTTCGAGCAGACATTATAGAAAAAGTTTTATCAAAAGTAACTCTATTGATTCGATCGTTCACTTTCAGTTGCGCTCACAAGATTCAAGTAACTGTCTAAAAATAACCGTTCCAAATATTCCGACACACATCTAGGTTCCTGGCTGTAACGCCGATTTCTGTAGAACGGAAAATTGCACAAGTGAAAGCTAGCGGCCCAGTTTATCCAATTTGTAGATTCTTCTACAAAAGTGGGGAAGATTTTTAATTAGGTAACGATTGGCGGTTTCTTTACGTCAAAGGCATCCTTAGTGCACTGGCAATATTTCCACTGTTAACACACTGGCCTTGCGTATCTACAATATACTTTGATAGTGAAGTCCTGGCAACAAAGGCCTTACCACCCTCCCTTGGGTTGAGCAAAGCCATCCTTAGTGCACTGGCAATATTTCCACTGTTAACACACTGGCCTTGCGTATCTACAATATACTTTGATAGTGAAGTCCTGGCAACAAAGGCCTTACCACCCTCCCTTGGGTTGAGCAAAGCCATCCTTAGTGCACTGGCAATATTTCCACTGTTAACACACTGGCCTTGCGTATCTACAATATACTTTGATAGTGAAGTCCTGGCAACAAAGGCCTTACCACCCTCCCTTGGGTTGAGCAAAGCCATCCTTAGTGCACTGGCAATATTTCCACTGTTAACACACTGGCCTTGCGTATCTACAATATACTTTGATAGTGAAGTCCTGGCAACAAAGGCCTTACCACCCTCCCTTGGGTTGAGCAAAGCCATCCTTAGTGCACTGGCAATATTTCCACTGTTAACACACTGGCCTTGCGTATCTACAATATACTTTGATAGTGAAGTCCTGGCAACAAAGGCCTTACCACCCTCCCTTGGGTTGAGCAAAGCCATCCTTAGTGCACTGGCAATATTTCCACTGTTAACACACTGGCCTTGCGTATCTACAATATACTTTGATAGTGAAGTCCTGGCAACAAAGGCCTTGCCACCCTCCCTTGGGTTGAGCAAAGCCTTCCGGAAGAAGAAAGAGAGATTTTTTTAAAACTTGAGGAAGAGTTTGGTTTCGGTTACAGAAAGGGAGCAATACGAATACGTCCCCATATGATGTACAAATAGCTATTAAACAAGTAATATAAAACGGAATTTAATAAGTTCCTACTGAGGTCATCAAAGAAAATGTTACCATCATTTGCTTATTTCCAGTTTGTTTCTTTATATTATACTTTTCATTCATTTTTAACACTAAAGGGAGGTTTCGACGACAACCAGATGGGGAGGGATTCATATACATCTTTGAGAAACAGATTTCAAGATATTAGGAAGTTGGTCCCAATGTCAAATCTTACTTTGAACATGAAAATTCTCAGTTCGAATCTGAATAGACCCCCAAACGTTTATAATTTAGTTATTGGATAAATATTTGAAAACAACTTTACAAACATCAATTGTCATCCATTATAGGTTTAATAAAATGTATTTGAATTTTATTGGATGAATAAAAACCTATTTTATTAACGACTGAAAATTTGTACAAGATATATGTCAGGAGAGTGTGAGCTAATAGAAGGAATTTAAAGGAATATTGTCTTTTGTATCACCCTTGTATAACTATTATTACCTACTAAAGCTAGAAGAGGTTATGGGTATAGATAGGTTTAAGGTAGGGACATAAAACCTGGGGCAGGGTATAACTTAGGTCGAGATCAAGGTAGGATCGTGCATCTCTGGGGTTCTCAAACTGTCAGGCTCTTCCCCTATCCTTTATAACACTGCCATAAGGCTGCGCCCCTCCCATTAAATTTGGTCAAGAAATGCAATCTGAGTATGAAACCGAGGCTAGTTAGGTCAATTAAACATTGGATAATTTCTATTTACTTTTAATATAAATAGAAATTCATTGTGTAATATATAAATATCTTAGTAATACAAAAATATATTTAACCATACAACTGATGCTGCTGCAATCCTACAGTTAAAGGCTTAATTCGGGACTTGCTAACACACAACATATAACTTAGGAAATTGTTAAAAATATAAAACGTAGATAACAATATAATAACATAACAATATATATCTACATCTATCTATAACATAACAATATATATCTACATCTATCTATCTATCTATCTATCTATCTATGTATCTATATATATATATATATATATATATATATATATATATATATATATATATATATATGTATGTATTTTTTTTCTTATTCTTTTTTTTCACAATATAATGAAGAAATGGAGTATATAATAAATTAAGCGTCACTTTATGCTCCAGAGGTGTTATTCTTGAGCACAGACACCATACCTCAGTAACTAGGGTCTATCAAGACTAAACATTCTACAAAAACAATGACGTAATTCAATAAGCACACGTCACGTCAGTCTACCTGCTGGTACAGCTAAAGGATGACGCGTAGCTCTCGCCTTTAGGCAGTTTCAGTGCAACCTTCTAGGCCCCCACAGGGAGGCGCCCCCCCCCCCCAGTTAGAAATCATGATGTATCTGACGTAGACCTACTCTCTACCGGGGTGGGATAAAACAAATACGGAAGGAGAGTTGGTATTAGGTGATCCTAAGGAAGGTTATACAGTCCTGCTTCCAGCCTTGATGGAGTTGTCTAGGTGTAGGGTTATAAAACCTCCTGGAGTCGCTGATTGAAGTGTATCTACTCTCAGTCGGCGTCATAGACAGGTGTCTTACGTCACACCAATCGTCTTTCATTGTTAAGTGAAAGAGTGAAATAAGCGACCATGCTGCACTTACACTACCCATTACAGTTAAACATTAAAGAAAAACGAGGAAAGCTGAAGTATAAGAAAGTGGATACAGCTATTGCAAAAACAATGGAGAAAATGGAGACATAAAGGCTTGTCTCTGCATTCTCTCCTATCTTCAAAACCTGGATTTAGTCGGCGATCATAAAAAAAGAAACATACAAAAACACAGAACTAAAAATAAACTAAAAATGTAAATATTTTTAAAAATATTATAAGACGCTATAAAACGTTACAAAAAATTATAAAACATTATATTAAAAAACCATTGACGAGGCTTTCTTAAGGATGATTTTAAACACGCCTAACTGATATAATTAGTTATAATTAGATATAATTAGTTTAATATCATGTAGCCAGTTCAAAACCTGTTAAAAGTGCCATGGAAATTTTAAAACAATATAAAAAAACAGTTCAAATTTTCTTACGAAGAGTATGGAATACCCAGATCAGGTATATATATATATATATATATATATATATATATATATATATATATATATATATATATATATATGTGATGGTCACTCATTTCATTGGAGATTAAGCCTCTTGGCGCAGGTAGAATATCCGTAATGGTACCGAAAGAGTAAACATATTACGCAATAATAATACAGAATTTTCACAAACTTCCTTTAACGTAAACTTTAATGTAAAGTAATCGAGTTTACTTAGACTACAGCAACTCAGTGAGCACTAAGAAATCCTGGATCAAGACCGTCTATGAAATACTCAGTTTGAGTCAGAGCTTTGGAGAAAAGCAGTAGAGAGTGGCCGTATTGAAAATAAATATTCTTTGGAATGACACGAGCACAAATAGGAGGCCTAGATACAAAATAAAACAAAAAAAACGTACTAAAGTTTAAAAACGTATTCCTGACTGTTAAAGTAAAAATATATGAAGCAACTTAATGTCCAACAATGTGGACAATATATGAATGATTTGTTTAGAGTATAAAAGATAATTTTACACAATTAATCTTACTGCCTGCTCTATTTTTTTTTAGATATTTTCTAAAACTATAAAAAATAAAGTACAATCGTGTCATTTTAAAGCCCAATTATCCGAAGTTACGCTTATCTGGAAATGTAAGCCTAGTATTTAATAAAACAATATCTCGTTTATTGTACAGATATTTGTATAATTATGTATTTACGATGATTATGCCTAATAAAATTTATTATTATCATTTATTGCAATAAACTTGTAAACCAGATAACGCAACTTCACTTTTATCGCTCTTTCATTTGTTTCAACAATTATACTGGTCATTATTTATGTGGAATATACTGTCGTTGAATAATATTAAATAATACTCAACCACAAATCCTTTAATCCAAATATCACAAATATTTTAATTTAAAACTGATATACATTAATCATTTTCAGAGTCATAAAAAAGACTGTTATGCAATCCTCATTGTCTTGTTTGTTATGCCTCTGAAGATGGTTGCTTGGTAACCGAAACGAACATTAGGTTAAAATAGAAATATTTGTGGGTAGAGGTATTTGATTACTATTTATAGTTATACTGGCTCTCCGTTTCATCCGAATTATCATGTATTATCCCTTTAATTTTATTGTAGTTTAGTCTATATTATCGAAGATTATTTAAGCCTTCATTAAGGTATTTTAAGGTATATTTACTTCGTTTGCTTTAGTTGTTAGTTTTCGGATGCTATACTACTTCATCGTTCGTCTCTTTTAGTGTTTGTGAATAATTTTGTAGTTGTTGAAATTTTGTTTCCGTTCAAAACGTTGAAAGACGACGCTTTTTTGAAGGGTTACTTTGAATAGAAGGTATTTTAACACGGCACAGAGACGTTGGACCATTGATAGGCGTAGATATTTTAACACGGCACAGAGACATTGGACCATTGATAGGCCGTAGATATTTTAACACGGCACAGAGACGTTGGACCATTGATAGGCGTAGATATTTTAACAGGGCACAGAGACGTTGGACCATTGATAGGCGTAGATATTTTAACAGGGCACAGAGACGTTGGACCATTGATAGGCCGTAGATATTTTAACAGGGCACAGAGACGTTGGACCATTGATAGGCTGTAGATATTTTAACAGGGCACAGAGACGTTGGACCATTGATAGGCCGTAGATATTTTAACAGGGCACAGAGACGTTGGACCATTGATAGGCTGTAGATATTTTAACAGGGCACAGAGACGTTGGACCATTGATAGGCCGTAGATATTTTAACAGGGCACAGAGACGTTGGACCATTGATAGGCCGTAGATATTTTAACAGGGCACAGAGACGTTGGACCATTGATAGGCCGTAGATATTTTAACAGGGCACAGAGACGTTGGACCATTGATAGGCCGTAGATATTTTAACAGGGCACAGAGACGTTGGACCATTGATAGGCCGTAGATATTTTAACAGGGCACAGAGACGTTGGACCATTGATAGGCTGTAGATATTTTAACAGGGCACAGAGACGTTGGACCATTGATAGGCCGTAGATATTTTAACAGGGCACAGAGACGTTGGACCATTGATAGGCCGTAGATATTTTAACAGGGCACAGAGACGTTGGACCATTGATAGGCTGTAGATATTTTAACAGGGCACAGAGACGTTGGACCATTGATAGGCCGTAGATATTTTAACAGGGCACAGAGACGTTGGACCATTGATAGGCTGTAGATATTTTAATATTAGTACATAATTTTTAAGAGGTTTTCTGTGGAAATCTGAAGACGACTCGGCCCAAGTGGTTTCATTCCAGCGTTAGATTAATCTTTAAACTTGGTGATGGGACTTGGAAACTTTAAAAAAGTCACAAAAAACGACTGAAATGAAGTGTTGGGTTTGTTAAAGAATCAAGAGTACGAAGTGAATTTGTGCTAAAATAATTGAGCGAAGTGTTAGAAACATTGAACGGAACTACAAAAATTAAGCGAAGGGAAGAAAAATCGAGCGAAATGAATTTCTGCTAAAAAAATTGAGCGAAGTTAATTTGAATTACAAAAATTAAGCGATGAAGTAAATATCTTCTGATGAAAAGAAGAGAAGAAAGGCGTGCGGAAGACGGTTTTGGGGCGAACGATGGTACCAATTAAAGGAAGGGGAAGGTTGGCGAAAGATGAATTTGCAACAAATGGCCTCGATCTTGAAGAAAGAACAAGGAATGCCCATTCTACGACAGTTCCAAATGGAATTTTACAAATGTTCAGAGCTCTTTCAAACAAAATGTCTTATCTTCAAAACCACCAACCCATGAAGGGGTTATTATGAGTTCCAAAAGTAACATAACCTCAATAATTGATCATCAACCAAAAGATAAACGAGAGGTGTTATTGAATCGATACTGAAAGCACATAACGGAGCGTTGCGTAACTCGCTATTCGATTGCCACCACTGCCCCTTTACATACGAGGGATAACTTATGTAATTATAAACCATAAAGGCTATCGTTGCGTGTTACGCAAATCCTGTGATATCGGACATTTTAATCTTATCGCGATATTAGTTTATTTCTTTATCAATTTGTAGGAGAAAGCGTACGTAGTGGAGAGATAATACGAGATTGAAATCCTGAACACCTACATAATCGAATCTTTATAAGTACGAGGTTTGAAGGTATGTAGAGTATATCGCCATTCACTATTACATGTCGTTATTCCCATTCTTACATATTGTTATTATTATTACTACAAATAAAAGTATAATAATATATACATAATTTATTATTTATCTAAATATTTTATTTTATATCCACATAGCCTACTTTTTATTGTTAATATTCTAATTTTTGTAATTTAAAATTTACCTAAATATTGATTGCTCATTTATCTAGATAAATTATTATGATTATTCCATAAAAGTACTATTACTTAGGTAATTTATTATTTATCTACTTTCTTTATTATATAGCCTACTATCATTTCTTAAATGAAATAATATTGTTATGCTTTTTACCTAAGTAAAAGCTCTGTCTAAAGTCTTGGTCCATTCACCTACTTACCACATTATTATTTTTACAAACTTTTTTGTTAATTTGTATAGTTTATTATTTGTATGGTTTATTTAGCTAAAGTATTTGTCCATTCACCTATTTACTGCATTATTATTTTTACACACTTTATTCTTCTATATAAATATTATTATTCATCTATTACTTTTACTTTATATTATTATTTTTTTTATTAAGTTGTATAGTTTAATATTTTTATGGTTTATTTAGCTAAAGTATTATTCCATTCACCTATTTACTGCATTATTATTTTTACACACTTTATTCTTCTATATAAGTATTATTATGCATCTATTACTTTTACTTTATATTATTTTTTTTTATTAAGTTGTATAGTTTATTATTTGTATGGTTTATTTAGCTAAAGTATTTATCCATTCACCTATTTACTGCATTATTATTTTTACACACTTTATTCTTCTATGTAAGTATTATTATTCATCTATTACTTTTACTTTATATTATTTTTTTTTTATTAAGTTGTATAGTTTATTATTTGTATGGTTTATTTAGCTAAAGTATTTATCCATTCACCTATTTACTGCATTATTATTTTTACGCACTTTATTCTTCTATGTAAGTATTATTATTCATCTATTACTTTTACTTTATATTATTTTTTTTGTATTAATTTGTATAGTTTATTATTTGTATAGTTTATTATTTGTATGGTTTATTTAGCTAAAGTATTTGTCCATTCACCTATTTACTGCATTATTATTTTTACACACTTTATTCTTCTATGTAAGTATTATTCATCTATTACTTTTACTTTATATTATTTTTTTTTGTATTAATTTGTATAGTTTATTATTTGTATGGTTTATTTAGCTAAAGTATTTGTCCATTCACCTAATTACTGCATTATTATTTTTACACACTTTATTCTTCTATGTAAGTATTATTATTCATCTATTACTTTTACTTTATATTATTTTTTTTTGTATTAATTTGTATAGTTTATTATTTGTATGGTTTATTTAGCTAAAGTATTTGTCCATTCACCTATTTACTGCATTATTATTTTTACACACTTTATTCTTCTATATAAATATTATTATTCATCTATTACTTTTACTTTATATTATTATTTTTTTTATTAAGTTGTATAGTTTAATATTTTTATGGTTTATTTAGCTAAAGTATTTATCCATTCACCTATTTACTGCATTATTATTTTTACACACTTTATTCTTCTATATAAGTATTATTATGCATCTATTACTTTTACTTTATATTATTTTTTTTTATTAAGTTGTATAGTTTATTATTTGTATGGTTTATTTAGCTAAAGTATTTATCCATCCACCTATTTACTGCATTATTATTTTTACACACTTTATTCTTCTATGTAAGTATTATTATTCATCTATTACTTTTACTTTATATTATTTTTTTTTTATTAAGTTGTATAGTTTATTATTTGTATGGTTTATTTAGCTAAAGTATTTATCCATTCACCTATTTACTGCATTATTATTTTTACGCACTTTATTCTTCTATGTAAGTATTATTATTCATCTATTACTTTTACTTTATATTATTTTTTTTGTATTAATTTGTATAGTTTATTATTTGTATAGTTTATTATTTGTATGGTTTATTTAGCTAAAGTATTTGTCCATTCACCTATTTACTGCATTATTATTTTTACACACTTTATTCTTCTATGTAAGTATTATTCATCTATTACTTTTACTTTATATTATTTTTTTTTGTATTAATTTGTATAGTTTATTATTTGTATGGTTTATTTAGCTAAAGTATTTGTCCATTCACCTAATTACTGCATTATTATTTTTACACACTTTATTCTTCTATGTAAGTATTATTATTCATCTATTACTTTTACTTTATATTATTTTTTTTTGTATTAATTTGTATAGTTTATTATTTGTATGGTTTATTTAGCTAAAGTATTTGTCCATTCACCTATTTACTGCATTATTATTTTTACACACTTTATTCTTCTATATAAATATTATTATTCATCTATTACTTTTACTTTATATTATTATTTTTTTTATTAAGTTGTATAGTTTAATATTTTTATGGTTTATTTAGCTAAAGTATTTATCCATTCACCTATTTACTGCATTATTATTTTTACACACTTTATTCTTCTATATAAGTATTATTATGCATCTATTACTTTTACTTTATATTATTTTTTTTTATTAAGTTGTATAGTTTATTATTTGTATGGTTTATTTAGCTAAAGTATTTATCCATTCACCTATTTACTGCATTATTATTTTTACACACTTTATTCTTCTATGTAAGTATTATTATTCATCTATTACTTTTACTTTATATTATTTTTTTTTTATTAAGTTGTATAGTTTATTATTTGTATGGTTTATTTAGCTAAAGTATTTATCCATTCACCTATTTACTGCATTATTATTTTTACGCACTTTATTCTTCTATGTAAGTATTATTATTCATCTATTACTTTTACTTTATATTATTTTTTTTGTATTAATTTGTATAGTTTATTATTTGTATAGTTTATTATTTGTATGGTTTATTTAGCTAAAGTATTTGTCCATTCACCTATTTACTGCATTATTATTTTTACACACTTTATTCTTCTATGTAAGTATTATTCATCTATTACTTTTACTTTATATTATTTTTTTTTGTATTAATTTGTATAGTTTATTATTTGTATGGTTTATTTAGCTAAAGTATTTGTCCATTCACCTAATTACTGCATTATTATTTTTACACACTTTATTCTTCTATATAAGTATTATTATTCATCTATTACTTTTACTTTATATTATTTTTTTTTATTAAGTTGTATAGTTTATTATTTGTATGGTTTATTTAGCTAAAGTATTTATCCATTCACCTATTTACTGCATTATTATTTTTACACACTTTATTCTTCTATATAAGTATTATTATTCATCTATTACTTTTACTTTATATTATTATTTTTTTATTAATTTGTATAGTTCATTATTTGTATGGTATATTTAGCTAAAGTATTTGTCCATTCACCTATTTACTGCATTATTATTTTTACACACTTTATTCTTCTATATAAGTATTATTATTCATCTATTACTTTTACTTTGTATTATTTTTTTTTATTAAGTTGTATAGTTTATTATTTGTATGGTTTATTTAGCTAAAGTATTTATCCATCCACCTATTTACTGCATTATTATTTTTACACACTTTATTCTTCTATGTAAGTATTATTATTCATCTATTACTTTTACTTTATATTATTTTTTTTGTATTAATTTGTATAGTTTATTATTTGTATAGTTTATTATTTGTATGGTTTATTTAGCTAAAGTATTTGTCCATTCACCTATTTACTGCATTATTATTTTTACACACTTTATTCTTCTATGTAAGTATTATTCATCTATTACTTTTACTTTATATTATTTTTTTTTGTATTAATTTGTATAGTTTATTATTTGTATGGTTTATTTAGCTAAAGTATTTGTCCATTCACCTAATTACTGCATTATTATTTTTACACACTTTATTCTTCTATATAAGTATTATTATTCATCTATTACTTTTACTTTATATTATTTTTTTTTATTAAGTTGTATAGTTTATTATTTGTATGGTTTATTTAGCTAAAGTATTTATCCATTCACCTATTTACTGCATTATTATTTTTACACACTTTATTCTTCTATATAAGTATTATTATTCATCTATTACTTTTACTTTATATTATTATTTTTTTATTAATTTGTATAGTTCATTATTTGTATGGTATATTTAGCTAAAGTATTTGTCCATTCACCTATTTACTGCATTATTATTTTTACACACTTTATTCTTCTATATAAGTATTATTATTCATCTATTACTTTTACTTTATATTATTATTTTTTTTTTATTAAGATGTATAGTTTATTATTTGTATGGTTTATTTAGCTAAAGTATTTATCCATTCACCTAGTTACTCCATTATTATTTTTACACACTTTATTCTTCTATATAAGTATTATTATTCATCTATTACTTTTACTTTATATTATTATTTTTTTTATTAAGTTGTATAGTTTCTTATTTGTGTGGTTTATTTAGCTAAAGTATTTGTCCATTCACCTATTTACTGCATTATTATTTTTACACACTTTATTCTTCTATGTAAGTATTATTATTCATCTATTACTTTTACTTTATATTATTTTTTTTGTATTAATTTGTATAGTTTATTATTTGTATGGTTTATTTAGCTAAAGTATTTGTCCATTCACCTATTTACTGTAGTATTATTTTTACACACTTTATTCTTCTATGTAAGTATTATTATTCATCTGTTACTTTTACTTTATATTATTATTATCTTTTTAAAGTATTAATTTGTATAGTTTATTATTTGTATGGTTTATTTAGCTAAAGTATTTGTCCATTCACCTATTTATTATATTATTATCCTTACACGCTTTATTATTTTCCCATAAAACTATTATTATAATTATTTACTTAATTTATTATTCATCTACATACACTGTCAATCTCTTACATACATTTTATTGTTAGCGTTTCCATTTTCATATTTTATTATTCACCTATATTGTCCACTTACATGCATACTCTATTATTTTATATAAAATATAAAGTACTGTGGTTAGAAATAAAAATCCGTATTAGTTACTATTTCTTAATGAAAACATACTAAACACGTAAAATTATCAATAATTTAGAGTAAAAAAGGAACAGTAATAGAGGACATGTATTTTGCATGATAGTCTAAGAAACTGTTAAAAGTTATAAGTATAAAAAATTCTTGAAAATTTAATCGTTAATTTGTCTAGAAAACCTGTATCTAGGTGTTTTCTTTTTGAATTAAATATATGTTTGGGTTTTCATTAATTTTATTCCTAATTTTGATAACTTTGACATTTTTCGAGATTTTAAAATTTGTTAAAAGTTTTCAATGTTTACTTTTCTATATAATTTATTTTAATCATTATTATTATTATTATTATGTGCCACAAATGTTTTTTTTTAATATGTGTGCGTTCATTACTTTACAATCTCTGTAGTTCGGGATTAGTAGGCCCACATTATTCTTAAGCGATTTCAAGAGTTGGAGAGCTGGCGTAGTTGTTACGTGGTTTTAGGGTCAGTTTGTTCCTGGCGCTATCTTTAGTGTGGGGAATGAGTAGTAGGCAAGTTGGCGCACATGGCTAGAGTCCGTTTGAAATTAATATACCGAAAATGTATAGAGCAGCGCCGCGCCGGCCCAGCCAAGACTTTTAAGTGGATCTCTTAAGTATTCAGTCTTATTTAAAAAGAAAGCAAAAAGACAAAATAATACCACTCATTTGTATTGAATATCTAGCTATACTGTTCCCATAGGTAGGAGCAGCCCCTCAGAATGTTTTTTGTTTTCAAGTTACAACTTTTAACAGCGGCAATAATAATTATTGTTTACGGAACTAAGCTTCGAGAAATATGTACTACTTGAGGTAATGATGATTATATTTCATTTTTGTCAAAAAAATTTAAACAAAAATAATAATAATAATAAATAATATTAGTTTATAGGCCTAGGCACTAGTCTGTGGTCCGCAAACGTTTTTATTTCCATAGCTATTGGGCCTCCAAACACGGAGCAGTAAAGGGCAGGAACGAGTAAAATCAGGCTACAAAGTTGTTATAACTGTATGAAGCAACTGTGGCGTAATGTTTATTTTTAAATAAATAAAACCTCTAAACCACAAATAACTTTTATTTTAAACCTTATGTACATTTCAATTGCCCAACAATCATCTTCAGAGGTATTTAAAAGATACAACTGTATTTTAATACAACAGAGTTGTATTTTTTAAATACCTCTGAAGATGATTGCTGGGCAACTGAAATGTGCATAAGGTTTAAAATAAAAATTTTTTGTGGTTTAGAGGTTTTATTTATTTAAAAATAAACAATAGAAGTTATCGTCCAAGTTAATTTCGATAGATGCTTAGATAGTACGCTTAGATAGTACGTTTAGATAGTACGCTTAGATAGTACGTTTAGATAGTACGCTTAGATAGTACGCTTAGATAGTAGGCTTAGATAGTACGCTTAGATAGTACGCTTAGATAGTACGCTTAGATAGTAGGCTTAGATAGTACGCTTAGATAGTACGCTTAGATAGTACGCTTAGATAGTAGGCTTAGATAGTACGCTTAGATAGTACGCTTAGATAGTACGCTTAGATAGTACGCTTAGATAGTACGCTTAGATAGTAGGCTTAGATAGTACGCTTAGATAGTACGCTTAGATAGTACGCTTAGATAGTACGCTTAGATAGTACGCTTAGATAGTAGGCTTAGATAGTAGGCTTAGATAGTACGCTTGGATAGTACGCTTAGATAGTAGGCTTAGATAGTACGCTTAGATAATAGGCTTAGATAGTACGCTTAGATAGTACGCTTAGATAGTACGCTTAGATAGTACGCTTAGATAGTAGGCTTAGATAGTACGCTTAGATAGTACGCTTAGATAGTAGGCTTAGATAGTACGCTTAGAGGGTTCCATAAAAGTTAGCTGGAACAGATGAATTATTCTGAACGTTCTAATTCCACAAAGTAAGCAAAATCGTGAACAGCTCTATTCAAAACTTGAAATCGCAATTCTTTATTTACAAGCTATATTTTTGAAACTATAAAAAGTATTTAAAAATTTCGTAGAATTGTATTTGCATTGTTTGTTAAAGTTAGCTGTATTTTGTATTGTATTATACAACATTTGTATTTCTGTTTGAAGGGAAAATGAGGAGCTCAATCGTTCTAATAGTCTCCTGCGCCAGTTTAGTGCTGGCAGCCCCCAATATGCCGAATATGAATAACAGGGCCAATATGCAGAACATGCGTGACATGGCCAATATGCATAATGCAAACAACATGGCGCATATGAACAACGCAAACAACATGGCCAACATGCACAACGGAAACAATATGGCCAATATGGCAGCGAACATGCACAACACAAACATGGCCTTTATGGAGACCGACATGCACAATACAAACAACATGGCCAATATGCATAATGCAAACAACATGGCGCATATGAACAACGCAAACAACATGGCCTTTATGGAGACCGACATGCACAATACAAACAACATGGCCAATATGCATAATGCAAACAATATGGCCAGCATGCACAATGGAAACAATATGGCCAATATGGCAGCGAACATGCACAACACAAACAACATGGCCAATATGGCAGCCAACATGCACCATGAAAACAACATGGCCAACATGGAAACCAACATGCACAATACAAACAACATGGCCAATATGGCAGCCAACATGCACCATGAAAACAACATGGCCAATATGGAAACCAACATGCACAACACAAACAACATGGCCTTTATGGAAGCCAACATGAATCATGCAAACAACATGGATAATATGAACCTCCATGACGTCATGAGGAATTTCGATCCCAAGGTAAGGAACCAAGTATTCACTAGGTAAAAGGGGTTTCACGTATACTTAGTGGAAGATAATTGCGCCGTATTAATGTTGAACGCGATACTAGCCTTTCTGGTTACTTTCGGCTGGTAGAAGTCAGAGCCATCGTGGGAAAAGTACAGTAAAAACATAAACAGAAACTATAAGATTAAGAATTTTAAAAAATTAATAAATTCAAAACAAAACTAGAATATATAAATTTAATTAGTGTTCAGTATGGAATAATATAGTTAATGTTTTTAGAACGTAGGTAGCTGTCCGCCAGCAGAGAGGTTTCCGATCAATTAAAGTCCTTAGGGAAGCTGTGCCTAGCTGCGCATGCGCATAAGTGATTATCCAATACGCATTAAGCCTAGCGATTTTTCTTACAAGGGATTCCACTATACCCTTGTATAAAGTCAGAGTCACTATTTTAATTGATTATGTCAGTTTCCTCATTTTATTTAAAAAAATATTTTTATAATAAAAAAAAGTAATTGATTTAAAAACATTGGTCTACTACCGAGTAAACACTGCGGCCAAAGAGAGGCATATTAGCAGAACATTAGCGGTAGTTCACATATTTTTCGCGGAGTCTAGTATTACTTTAGCCTTCTTTTTAGTGTTATACATTCTAGTTTAACTTTAACGTAATTTTTTTTAATAAGAAGACTTTAATTAGTTTTCATTTCTTCTAAAAGTAGAACTTATTTAATATAAACGTTTTATATATTTTCACATTGATAAAATGAGTAATTTTCAAAACTTCATTTCTCGCTTTGATTTCTTATCGCAGACCGTATAGAAGCCAAGTCAATGCAGTACCAACTTCACCCAGCCATTGTTAAATCGATACATTCCCTATATAACATTTCCCCACTCTAACGGTTAAAATACTTTCAGTAATAAAATACATTAAATATTGAGGTTAAAATTAAGTTGTTGAATGACATTTTATTTTTATTTATAATATGAGGAAGAAAATCAACATACACAGAGTGTATCAACTAGACTCGGTCTCTCCTCTTGGAGTTCATCTGCAGTTAATGTGAGAAGATATCTTGTTGGGGTTAAAACCAATATCTTTAATTGGCGAAATTGATTAATATTTTATAAACAATATGAAAAAAAAAACAGTACGCAAAACCTGGCTAGAGTATCACTTACTTTTATTGTTAAGTAACGAAGGTTCTAAGACGATCGATTGGTATAGATATTATCCTGTGATTACCTGCAGGGGTAGGAAAATAATGTAAATGTACAAATAACGTAGAGTCATAAAACCCCGGGTTTAGGGCTTAGGGATATATTGTGGCAACACGCATGCAGGCGAATCTACTCTCGATCGTGGAGTTATTCGTTACACCCGTTGTAAAAAAGGGATGAACCAGTAACTTTGGTATTCAAAAAAGGGATTTGCTCACTTCATTCCATAATTTCCCTATTTATAGCGCCTGCAGTTCGTTATCTCTTCCCCTGCGTCAAACTCTCTGTTATTATCCTTCATCTTACAAAGGGGAGAAACTTATGTACGGTTGTGTAACGTTTCGTCATCATTTTAGGGGTCAGTAGAGGTCAGGTATACTTCAGGTAAGCTAAAAGGCTCACGTAGTGCTGTGATACCTATCTATGTCTTCTGTCAGGGACATGACCTTGTACCAAGACGGATTTCTAGAAGTTTTTTTATCTATCTCCCTATCTTGTTCCAAGAAGTTTTTTTATCTATCTATCTCCCTTCCTTGTTACAAGAAGTTTTCCTATCTATCTATATACCTTCCTTGATACAAGAAGTTTTTCTATCTATCTATCTCCTTTAATTGTTCCAAGAAATTTTTCTACCTATATATCACCATTCCTTGTTCCAAGACGGATCTATCTATCTCCCTACCTTGTTCCAACATGTTTTTTTATCTATCTATCTCCCTACCTTGTTCCAAGAAGTTTTTTTATCTATCTACCTCCCTACCTTGTTCCAAGAAGTATATTTTGTCTATCTATCTCCCTTAATTGTTCCAAGAAAATTTTCTATCTATATATCTCCATTCCTTGTTCCAAGACGTTTTTTTATCTATCTATCTCCCTACCTTGTTCCAAGGAGGTTTTTATCTATCTATCTCCCTTTCTTGTTCCAAGAGGTTTTTTTATCTATCTATCTCCCTTCCTTGTTCCAAGAGGTTTTTCTGTCTATATATCTCCTTTCCTTGTTCCAAGACGGATGTCGATCTATCTATCTCCCTACCTTGTTCCAAGATGTTTTTTTATCTATCTAACTCCCTACCTTGTTCCAAGAAGTTTATTTTGTCTATTTAACTCCTTCCTTGTTTCAAGAAGTTTTTTTTTCTATATATCTCCCTTTCTTATTCCAAGACGGATGTCTATCTATCTATCTCCCTAGCTTGTCCCAAGACGTTTTTTTATCTATCTATCTCCTTACCTTGTTCCAAGATGTTTTTTTATCTATCTATCTCCCTACCTTGTTCCAAGAAGTTTTTTATCTATCTATCTCCCTACCTTGTTCCAAGATGTTTTTTTTATCTATCTATCTCCCTACCTTGTTCCAAGAAGTTTTTTATCTATCTATTTCCCTACCTTGTTCCAAGAAGTTTATTTTGTCTATCTAACTCCTTCCTTGTTCCAAGAAGTTTTTCTATCTATATATCTCCCTTTCTTGTTCCAAGACGGATGTCGATCTATCTATCTCCCTACCTTGTTCCAAGAAGCTTTTTTTTATGTATCTATCTCCCTTCCTTCTTACAAGATGTTTTCTATCTATCTGTCTCTCTACCTTTTTCCAAGAAGTTTTTTTATCTATCTATCTCCCTTCCATGTTCCAAAAAGTTTTTCTGTCTATATATCTCCCTTCCTTGTTTCAAGACGGATGTCGATCTATCTATCTCCCTTCCATGTTCCAAGAATTTTTTGTCTATATATCTCCCTTCCTTGTTCCAAGACGGATGTCGATCTATCCATCTCCCTACCTTGTTCCAAGACGTTTTTCTATCTATCTACCTCCCTTCCTTCTTACAAGATGTTTTCTATCTATCTGTCTCTACCTTTTTGCAAGAAGTTTTTTTATCTATCTATCTCTCTACAATGTTCCAAGAAGTTTTTCTATCTATGTATCTCATTACCTTGTTGCAAGAACTTTTTCTATTTAGAAGGGAGAAGGGATGTTAACACAGGTAGGACTAAAGTAACTATTTAACCTTTAGTAAAGGGATGATTATGATGCACGACTAGGCCTATTCTCTATCCTGGAATCAGGCTGGTGACAACTCCTAAATATTTTCTATAAGTCCTATAATGTTTTCGAGACTAGCAACAACCAATCAATATCCAGTTAATTCTGTAATTTTTGTTCCAGCTGGTGGTTATCCAAGATCAGAATGGAGTTAACCAAAACATGCCTTCCGGAGTGCATTCAGCCATGGTGAAGAGTCTAATGGCCGATTTCCATGGCGCCGATGTACCCGTGGTGTATGCAGAGAAAGTTGACATACCCATGCACTAACTGCTTAGTATAATTTTAAAATCTATATAGTTGTATACAATTTTTAAAAAATAAATATTTAATGACAAAAGGTATAAATTTATTGAAGTTCCCAAATTGAAATAAATTTTTAAATAGAGGACAGCAACAGTTTAATATCTTACAAGATTTTTAGCGTAAATTGTAAGATAAAAAGATGTTAACTCCATAGATGGAATATGGAACAGTAAATAGAATATTGGAAGCAATATCGAAGGGCATGAAGCTTCCTAGTCTTGAGGGTGAGGAGGGTAATGATGCTGAAGTGGGAAGGGTCATTCTACTCATCTTCTTTGGTTTTACCTTCAAGTAAAATATAATATGCTTGTAAGTATGTATTCTCGAGTGTGTACAATAGTTTGTGAAGTAGGGCTACAATTTGTGGGAACGAAGTTTCCACTGCCTTCTAGAATTTTAATTGCCTTTATAATGACTATAGTAATTATGTAGCTACTATATAATCTGTAATCTGATTCACTAGCTGAGACAAGAATATCTTGGATCTGAATTGAACATCAGTTTTGCGGGTTCCTGTTACGAGAGCCTTTAGTTGCACATAAGGTAATGACGAAATCAAAATCTTTCTAAATCGTTCTCAGGAGTATCTTCTGATTTTCTGCTGCAGATAAATTTAACAAAGAGCTTAGTTATGGTTTTTTTCTTTCTCCTCTTCTCTCCTTTTTTTCAGCGTCTTTCTTTCTTTCCTTTTCATCTTCGTTTTCTATTCTCTTATTTTAATTTTTTCAACTTTTTCTTTATTTTCTTATAAAGTCTATTCATTATGCTTCGCCTTTTTACATGTTCGGATTTTCTCTAGCTTCTATTCTTTTTTCTCTCTCTTCTTCCTTATGTCTTCTTTTTCTCTCATTTCGTCTATACTTCTTTATTATTGTTCTTCTTTTCCTCCTAAGCTTCTTCTTCAAGTACTTTTTTTCTAACTATTTCTTGTATCTTATCCTTCTCTTTTTACTTTTAAACTCCATTCATCGTCGTTTACCTTCTTTTTCATCTTCGTCTCGGTCTCCAATTACTTCTTTTTCTTATCTTTCTTTTTCTTCAGAACTTCTTTATTTTGTTCATTCTTGTTCAACTTCATCCTCTTCTTCTTATTCTTATTTTCTTCTCTCGTTTCTTTCAAGCGTCAACATGATTCTCTATCTTTTCGTCTTCTTCATCTCGTTTTATTCATTATTGATATTTTTGTTTCCTACTGCTAATCGCCAAGTAAAATAAAACATATGGCTTTCTCTTTTAATTGATAAATAATGAAATTTAAAGGCTAGGAAATGTAGTTGTCTACGTGCAACAAAATGACAGCAATCCTTGCAGCGAAAAACAACTTATTTAGGCCACGCCGTTCATTCAACCAGTTCAGAATTAGCTCCGTTACGTTGGCACATGTACATGTACAAACACCTCGGGCGACATATTTCCTGTGATAATTACGCAGTGATTGATTGAGAATGACATCTTTGTATTTCTATTGTAAGGTTTTGTTCCTCTCGTTAGGATAATCACTGCCAATTTGTATTCGCACAAATGCAATTAATGAAATCAGTATTTGATCGATTCTGATTGTTGCATAACACGTTTCAATGCCGATCTTTCATTATTTTTTCGTTGGATGCATTGTTGCAAAATATTTTCATTGTTTATTAACCCGATTATTTCATAATCAACCCATGAAATTTGTAACCATAAGCGAGTTGCAAAACACGTGTTTTATCGATTCATTTATTCAGTTATTAATTGGCAATCTACTGTATTGTACAGCATTACAGTGATACATGCGTGTGTAGTGACAGATGAAATCCCGTCACAAATCTAACCGTTACTCAATCAGTACATTGGGGTTTTTAATACGTTCTTATTTTGGGTTTTAGTGCACGGTTTTGATGATAATATTATCTTAGCATATTATGCTGAGCCTTGGATTAATAAAAGATTTTATTTAATTCGTGTTTATTTCAAGTACACGTATGAAGTGTAGAATGAATTAAGATCCGGTTAGTAACCGAGCCAACAGTATTTATTTTTAATCAGGAACTTTTCGGCAACTCGTTCTTTTTCCTTATCAAGCTTGTTTTGCTACAAAAAGTTTTCATATATCACAGTCAAACGTGTAATGTGAGGAGGTAAAAGTATAAATCTGTCTGCACTTCACTAAAAAAGACTTAGTTGCATAAAAATAAATCTTGTTTTTTATCAACCTCATTTTAATTCATATCAGATTTTTTTAATACTTACCTTTGAAAGAAAAGGATCATATATAAAATTTGATATCAATTGGAAAGAGTTTGTAACACGTTAAGAAATGAGAATCTAAACACGGCTCAGTATCATAGACAAGCGGTCGATAACGGAGGGGGGCGTATAGGTTTTTTGTTTTCATGCAAGTATTTTTTTTAGGTCGCAATCATCTGATGATTACAGTGAATATACTATTTTTAAATAAATAAGGTCTCTAAACCACAAATAACTTTTAATTAAACCTTATGTACATTTCAATTGTACAGCAATCATCTTCAGAGTTGTTTAAAAATGCAACTAACTAACTAACTCAGTTAGTTGTATTTTTAAATACCTATGAAGATGATTGCTGGGCAATTGAAATGTACATAAGGTTTAATTGAAAGTTATTTGTGGTTTAGAGACCTTATTTATTTAAACATAAACATTACGCCACAGTTGCTACATTCAGTTATAGCGAATGTATTAATGAGAATTATTTTTTAACTGAAAAAAATCAAAATATGTCACCAATAATATTTTCAAATCAAATGCATAACTATATCAAATTACTCAAAAACAATAAATTACTATACGAGATCTTTCCGAATGGGAAGAATAGAGTCTTCAAAATACAAAACTTATTTTCATCCCTCCGCCCGAAACCTAGGGGTAGGAAGAGTTGCTCTTCAGTTAAAAGTCTGCCATAACTCCAGCGACGCCATAACTCCCCCTTTACCCAATAACAGGGATTGGTTATATCCTACCATTTGACCTACCTAGTTCCATATAGATATCATTCCCCTTAGAAGTCTGTGTGATAAATGAAAATTACTTTATGCATCTGAGAGAGAGTAGGTTTAGTTCAGACACGTGACGTGCTCACGTGATCTTATCGTCGACCCTACAACCCCAAACATATCGTTGTAACATTGTAAGCAATACCGGCCTTAACACTACGATACCAAATAACCATTCCTTGCATAAGAATATTGATGAAAAGGCTGTAAAGTTAAACGTGATAGATTTTCCTAATGGCTACACAATCCTTACAAAGTCACTTCTAATCTTAGATGAACCAAAATTTTACTTCATTCGACAGTGTTTTCGGTGTAGCTGCAGCAGATTTGGCGGTGGTCGAACTCTCGTTCATCCTTAAACACGACAGATTTTCTTTCCCCAGTTTTAATGTCAACTTTTTACATGCAAGTAAATTATATAGGGTTATTAAACAACTGTTGCAACGTCGTATTAGGTCCCCGAAAAACCAGTTGTTTTTACCCTTGGCGTAAGGAAGAAAAAGAGAAGGTCTTGCAACATCTTAAACAACCGTAGCAACATCTTGTATTTTACTAAATGGAAATACAGGTACAATACGAAATACCAAAGAAAAATTATATGTGTAAGCGAAAAGTTAGTTACTAAGGAACAAGTAATATAAACACACATTCCTTAAAGTCTATTTCTACTTACGTCAGCAAAGACAAATTATTTTTTAGTTTCTTTTTATTAGAAATTACAATTATTATAAATAAAGTAACATAGCCTATGCGGTAAAACAGCTGTTTTAGCACATGGCCTATAACATAAAATCAGCTGTTTTATGAAATCATATGTTATCATTTATTTCAAATCAAATGGGACGAAATAACTATATTGCATACCTTGGTCCTCTTCTAAAAAGTTTTTTCTCATATAAAAATAAAGTTAGTTCATTAAATTTAATTAATGAATTAACATTTGAAAAAACTGTATTACCATCTAGTGTCATACACTACAAACTTTAAAAAATATATTTGAACATGTAGTTCCTCAGTTCAAATATGACCGGGGCATTAAGGATTTTTAAATTTTAATAAGTGAATAAATATTTCAAAAAACTGTATTAACATCAATCGTCATCCACTATAGATTAATAAAATGTATCTGAACTTGATTGGAAGAATAAAAACGTATTTTATTAACGATTGAAAATTTGTACAAGATATATGTTACAAGTGCGAAGTAATATAAGGAATTGGAAAATGATGGTAATACGGTTGATTTAACACCGAAGTTTCGGCCGCTAATTTGTTATCTTCTTCAGGCCTAGAATACATACAGGCCAAAATATATATAGGTTAATTTTTAATTAATAAGTACTAACACACAAATTTGTATAATAAATAATAGGCCTAGCTTTCACCTGAAAAAATGGAAAATGTAACAACCACTAAAAACGTGCAAGTAAAGGCGAACTATTAAAGATTACAATACACAGATAAAAGTAAAATAAGTAACAATAATTAGGAATAATTAAAAATATTCAAAAATAACTAACCTTTTGGATGACTATGTTAAAAACATTCAATGCCATTGAGACGGATTAATTATACTGTTTAAGGGAGCTAAATATTCGTACAATACATTATATGTAACTAAATAACGCCAGCCACATTTTGCAATCACAAACACTAGTTATTTAAGAAAATTTTAATATTAGGCCTAATAGTTTTCTTGCTTTTATTGGAATCTTCTCTAGACCACCATCATGACTACCACTTCTAAAGTTGCAATTTTCTTCAAATTCACGTTTTTTTTGTATTGTTGTTTATTATACATTTTTTGTAACAATTAGTGTTTTGTTAAATTAACAAGTAATATTAAAAAAATAATAAGTAAATTCCTACTTGAGTCAACACAGAAAAATTTTATTTGAGCTGCTTTTGATTAAATAATTACAATTAATATAATATGTATATACACGACAGAATCACAATATTAGGTGGCAAAATAGGAAGCAAAATTATTCATTAAAATTATTTAATTAATATTAAAAACACTGTATTAACACCAAATATCATCCACTAAAATTTTAAACAAATGTATTTGAACTTGAGTAAATGAATAAAAAGTATTTTATTAACGTTTGAAAATTTGAATAAGATGTATAAATATATATAATATATATGTATATATATATATATATATATATATATATAATATATATTATATATATGTATAATATTATATATATATATATTTATTATTATTATTATTATATATATATATATATATAAGAAGAGCGTGAACTAATAGTGGAATTAAAAAATGAATCTTATGTGTGTAATTTAGGCCTGAAGAAGATACAAATTTTCTTTTGTTTAATTGAACATCATTAATTGGCTTATATTTCAACCATCATTTTGTTAGTGTTGGCATATAGGCTATACAATCATGATGAGTCAGTGTTGGCATATAGGCTATACAATCATGATGAGTCAGTGTTGGCATATAGGCTATACAATCATGATGAGTCAGTGTTGGCATATAGGCTATACAATCATGATGAGTCAGTGTTGGCATATAGGCTATACAATCATGATGAGTCAACTTTTACAGTATCGATTTTTCAAAGTTTCATTATTTTCAACCAATATTTGAACGAATTCAATGTTTTTCAGTAAAATCTGCTTTTCCCATCTTTGCTTTTCGCTCAGAATTATCGTGTGGGGCGCAATGTGTGAGAATAAGGCGCGTATGCAGAGAATTTGGGCGAAAGTGAGTTATGTAAAAAATTGTTTCGCTAGCTTTCTCTAAGAATAGAACTTGTTTTAGTGAATAAAGTTGATTCAGAAAATAAAGTTTGTTTTCCGAACGCAAATTCTTAAAACGTAAGATCTAATTCCTCTTATCATAAAGTGAAACATCGTGATATATGCAAGTAAACAAGCTCCCATTCAGAATGCCATACTAAATTATTTTCCAGCATAAATTGATTATTTTCTTTGCTAGTGTAGAATTTATATTATTTATTATTTTTTTAAACTTAAATTCATATTGTAACTGACGAACAGATTTTTCAGTTTTTTTCTCTGTTCTTTATTTACGTTGTTTACGAGACAGTGCCACCCCTTATTGTTCCTTCACCTAAAGTCCCACAAATGCTTCCTAATGCTGACACTTATTAACGAGTTAAAGATTAGCAAGCCATCGTTAACTCTAACCTGTTTTAATATGTTATTAATATTACTTTTAATTGGATTACTCTACGATTGTAAAATATAAACCACCTATTTATACTAGAGTTTGTGATCTCTTGTATAACGAAAAACTACTACAAAAGATTATATCATCACCCATTTTGAAAATCGTAATAGATTTTGACAATACTTTCTAAACACCGTTAAAAAATGTATATTCAAAATGATGTGTATATAAGGAAATAGCATACGTCATTTAATATTGTTTGGAGACTTCAATGCCACGCTCAAACAGAAGGTGCGCCAAAGTTTCAGTTCCACAAAAACCCAAATTCTGAAAAAAAATAATTTTGGCATAACAACCCTAAGCAAACATACTTCCCTTTTGGGTCGGACGTATTAGGATATTTTTGTAAGAGCTTACATACACTTATATATGATGTATAATAACAGGGGAAAGTTAAGGGTAATAAAATCCAGGAAATTGTATAAAGTTGCTTGATCTGTTATCAGTGAAATGAAAATTAATTGACGGTTTCGAATTACATATTAATTTCAAAATATTATTAGGAAATTCAAATATTATAAATTTAAGGTAGTTTTCGTAGCATATAAAATGAGGTAACATTAAATTAAAAGCTAATAAATATACAATGTTCGTATAAGACTTCATATTAGAGAAATAAAATTTACAAAGAGGGTCTAGATAGACTACCTGAGCTTGTATCTATGGGGAATTGTTGTAACAGAGGACGCTTTTAAAGAGCTTTCAAAGGTGCCTTGTAAATTACTTATTTCTTTGTTAATGCATTTTGGGATACAAAGTTTGCCGTTAAGATACTGATGTAGGCTATCTAACAAGCGTTAAACCTGTTTTCGTAAATAAGTACCACCCTATAGATATATAAATACATCTTATGCTAGATGTAACATTAGGTACTCTTTAAATTTGGAAAATTAAAAAAAAGTTAATTTACTCATTTTGTGAATTTGTGTCTAATTTTAAGGGTTATAATTTTAGAAAATGGCATTTAATTTCCAAAATTTGGAATTGGGGTTTAAATTGTAACCCCAAAACGTATACATGAGTTCTGTACTACTGATGTAATAAAATGAAAATATATAATAAACAGTTGCTTCTCTTAGTATGAGTAGAACCAATGGCGTTTAAACCCTTTAGAAACGAACATTCGATCACATCTACGTGACGTCATATTATTTCACTTTTACCCCAGTCGGAAAAATATGCTAAACTGTATAAAGAAGTTCATATTTAAAAAATCAAGTACATTTTCAATTAGCTAATAATTATCAATTACTCTCTTTATTTAAAGAAAGGGTTAAAAATTATTAAAAAAATTGTTTTTAATACAACGCACTTTGCATAGATCATTTTTGAAATATGTATTTTTTATTTATAAATTTCCCAGTCAAAATCAACTGTAACCACGACATGTAAGGCCTAATATTTCCCATTGCTTCTGAAATATATCGGCCTCAGTATAGTCACGAAACACGAGTACAAACCCAAGTATAACACAGACTGTTACTGATTTCAGTAACATAATAGCTTACACAGTCTGTAATGTACAACCGTTGCTGTTAGACTTCAATCAACTTTACATAATAAAAAAGCTACTCCACTTACCATGTCCTTCATCGGGTAGAGACTGTTTATATAGAGTGCGTTACGCCACCAGTAGAGCTCGCAGTTGATCTGGTCCTGGTTTAGAGGCTCGAACACAGAGTTGTTCCTGATCCAACGCATGTTCAGCTGGGCAACCACCAGGACGAACATGTAAGCTGGTGTCAGCCTGTTGGAAAAACTTTCGTTAGGTCAGTGTTCACTTCTATGTGGATGTAAAAGTGTTAGGTATAGACTCTATAGTCTGTTTCATATTACGTGGCACATTACGCAAGTTTCAAGTTAGTGTGAGGCGTTTTATATTCATCAGCCTTACGCTAAATAAAACGACATATTTAGCGTGAGACCGATACCAACGAAACTTTTCTGTAATATAAGGGCTAGTGGCTGTTCAAATGGACCGTAAAGTGTTGTCATCTCTAAGTGATATGCTCTTATCGTTAAGAGTTGATAAGCCTTTGGTTTTTTGCGTATTTATACCAAAACATTTTTTAAATTACATAATTATTATAATTAGGGATGGGCCGATTCCGATTCTCGATTCCAGGAATCGTCGATTCTAGGTGGTATCGAGGAATCGTCGATACTCGATTCTTCATTCATAAAAGTGTCGATTCCGATTCCTATTTTGTTAACTATTAAAATATGCGTGTGGAGTAATTTATTACCAAACAAAATTTAATACATTTGTGTGGAAAAATAATTAATTACCAACTATGTATTATTTATGTATTAGTTGATTTGAATGAATTAAATGATTAAAGTAAACGAAAATATTATTATTTATGAAGCAACAGCAATCAAGATCGTAACCATTAATGGTCGTTTGACATCGCTCGTCTCTCTCTCTGTCTCACTAAATGTCAGAACAAAACACAAAAAAAGTACAGTAAAAACTCCATTAACCGTGGCCATGATGGTTGAGCGAATAGACTGATAACAGAAACACTGTATTATTCCTCCGAAACTTAACCTTAATAAATTATATTATAGACAGATATCACTCTCACGGTTGAAGGTTTTGTGTAGCCTATTACATTAAAACAGAACTTTTAAAAGGTTTTGCCATATGACCAAGATGTTAACTAAATTAATTATTAGAGAACTAGCATGTAAGCTAATATAACTTGAAAGAATCGAGAATTGAGAATCGACTAAAGAATCGAGAATCGAAAGGAAAATTTTAGAATCGGAATCGGAATCGGAATCAAAAATTTTAGGAATCGGCCCATCCCTAATTATAATATTTTCATGTATTCAGTTTGTTACCTCTTTGGTTAAGTGAAATCTAGTTGAAGATTTTCTGCAGTATATAATACAAATTGTTGTATTAGTATAGTTATTAAATTGTATATTTAGGCCTATATTATGTAAAATATGCTTAACAATGAGTGATTTTACTAAATATTGAACACACAAGCGCGCGCGCGCAGACACACACACACACACACTCATACATATTAATAAATTTGTTACGGCTGATGTTGCCTTTCTAAATCTACTCTACCACCTTCGTAATTGATCCTATTCAAAACGTTTTTTCTCCAGTCCTCTTTTCGCTTTGACGTTTTTTACTTTCCTTTTTCTCCTGTCTCTGGCATTCTATTACGTATCATGGCCATGACCATGACAACATACCCATGACGATGATATATATATATATATATATATATATATATATATATATATATATATATATATATATTTCTGTGCAGTTTAGTCATACTCGACATTTATTAGTCCGCTTACATATTTTCGTACTTTATTTAGTTTAGCTAGTATTAACTCCTAGTTGTTTGACAGTTAAATATATTTAAAAATTATCAGATGCTTATACATATTTCAAATAATTTCAACGATACATTTTTTTAAATGGTCAAAATTTTTTAAACAAACATTACCTTAAAAATCTATAGCCAAGAAGGGTGAAGAACCTAGTGGCGCCACTTTTCAGCTGGGAGTTCAAGTCTCTTCTGCGTCGCATTTTCTGTTCTGAAGTCTCCACTCGTAGCGTTTTGAAGTACAGATACGTCACAAGTAAGCCACTGTAAAACCAATGTCAATTATTATTTTATTCCTTTATATTTTAATAAAAAAAGATAAGTTATCTTCAATGTTTTGAAATATGCTTAGTAAGTAAGTTTATGATATAAACACAGACTACGAGGCTCACTAAGGAAGACAACGTGTGTTGTCGAAACGTATATGAGTAAGAGAGTAATGTGTTATCGTGAACAGTGAGTTGTGTGTCCACTTTTAAGGTACATATACTAATATGTTATAAATTTTATCCAGAAGGGTTTTTGCCAAAATATTAAGTTTAATGTGCTGGTTTTTAATAAATTACTGTTTTAATAATCTAGTTTTATCTTCATGAGGTTCAAGGTTTATAAAGTTATATATAAGATAAATTCAAGTTACAATCTATAGATAATAATATTAACTGTAGGACTATCAATATGTAGAGATTCCTCTTTAGCAACTATAAAGTGCGTAGTCTCCCCTTGTTATGTTTGTCTAGTACAGGCATCCTCACTACGCGGCCCGTGGGCCGCATGCGGCCCTCGGAACGATTTTTTGCGGCCCTTAGACGGTTAGGATTGAAGTCAAATTATTTTTTGTTGCTGTGTTATGAAAGACGTTGTTAAGATCGTGAATTTCATAAGATCAAATGAACTGAACCACAGAACTTTTCAAGAGTTTTTGAAAGAACTTATTTCGCAATACGGGGATGTGCTTTACCACACAGAAGTTAGATGGCTGAGTAAGGGTAAAGTTTTGGAACGTTTCTTCAGCATTCGACATGAGATTACTTTGTTTTTGGCTACAAAGAACAAAGAGTACCCTGAAGTTTATAATTTTAGTTGGTGGCTTAAAGTAGCGTTTCTTACTGACACAATGGGCATTGTGAATGAAACGCTGACTAAATTGCAAGGAGACTATAATAACATTGTAACTAAGATGATGAGTATCGTATTTGCACATGAACAAAAACTCAATATGTATATTGAAGAACTATCAAACAGTGATTATTCCAGCTTCCCTTCAGTTAAAACACTGTTTGATGAAAATCCTGATGAAAGTCAAAATGTTTCCGATTTACTAAAACTGTTAAAAGACCTGAAGGAAGAAATGTCTCAGAGGTTTAGTGACTTCAGGAAGTATCAGGAACCATTTCGCTTGGTAGAAAATTCATGGGCAATGAAACCAGCTAATGTAGCTCATCTTTCTGTTTTTGGATATGAAGCTGGGGATTTGAAAAATGAAGTAATCGATCTTCAGAACGATACGGAACTCAAAAGTATTTTTGAAGAAAAGATGAAGAATAAAGCTCACTATGAGTTTTGGAGGGTTGTTAAAATGGACAAATTTCCTAACTTACTTGAATGTGCTCAGAAAATAGGTGTGTTTTTTGAGTAAGCTGAAGTTTTTAAAAAACAAGTACAGATCTAGGCTAACAAGTGAGAATGTTGAGAACATTTTAAGAATTTCAGTTTCTTCCCAACCTGCCAACATAGATGCCATATTAGAGGACTGTGAAAGATTTCGCCCATCAACTTCAAAGAATTAACTAAGTAAAAAAAAGACATTTTCAAACTTTTTTATGCGCAAAACAGTTTATTTATGTTGGTAATGTAATAAACGTATGTTATAATCATATTGTTTGTCAGTTATTTAGTGCCTCTTGTACTTGCGGCCCTCAGGAAAATTGTATGCAAAATGTTTGGCTCTCAAAGTATTCCTAGTGAGGACCCCTGCTTTAGTACTAGCGCAACGCACAAGATGACTAGTTCTGTATCATCGAAGATTTGCTTCTAGCATTTATCATCCCTTACCGAGCTCTGGGGTAGCATCATATTCCAATTATACTAAAAAAGCACCAACCTAAGATGTTTTAATTGAAAAACTGAAACCTCTCGAGTCTGATACGACACGTGATAGTGTAGGGGAAAATATTATACGTTCTGTGTTGAGCAAACGGCGAAGGATTTAAAGACTTCAGAAGCTTCACCGATGGGGTAAATTCCCAGTCTTTGGTATTTCGAGGAATTTGTTTCCTGCAACTAAGTTGCAGCTTGCTTCTGAGGGTTGTAGAAAATATCACGCTTGTTCCAGCGAACGAAACCTACTTGATATTCTAGTACTGCTGATGTATGCAGTTAATGTTGCTTTGGAACCAAGTACAAAGACTTAGTGAGCTTACGTCTGCCTACTGGCACCCTGTGAGCCAGCTGGAGGGTTGTTGTATTACTGGACCGCTCGAAGTGGTTCATTCAAAGCCTTTATACAAGGCAGTGTTTCGGACGTACCATAAAGCGTCACTGTCTCAATACTTTATTCTGGAAGCTCTCGATAGCTTGCAGATTGCTGCACTAGTAATTAACTCTAAGTATAGAATACATACCAATGAGCCACGCTAGCCTTCTGTACCGGAACTGCAGTTTTTTTTTCTTCACATGGGATTTCCTGGTCAGTTTAGCAACCGACGTTAGATCTTTGTTCTATCTTTGTGTTTTTTGAAAAAGGTGGAGTCGAAAGGTGGAGAAAGGTATACGCGGAGTCGAAAGTGGAGAAAAGTGAAGTGGAGTCCAAAGGTGGAGTCGAAAGACACGTACTCCTTGTCACCATTCTCCTTTTTTCCCATCATGCTTTCTTCGACACTAACTTTAGTACCTATTAGACTATGTAACCTCTAATCGCACCAGGAAGTATAACAAAATGTCTTGAAAAATCGTTCTTTCTATCGAAATAAAAAACATACGTTGTAGAAGCGTTTCTTTTATCTATTTCATTGTTGTGTGAGATTAAGTGACGTCAGATGACACTGTAGAGCAGTGGTTCCCAACCGGTCGGCCGCGGGCCGCTTGCTACTGTGAAACTTAAAATTATATTAAATTCGAGGAAATTTAGTACGGTATTGACAAATAGGTTGTCGCGGATAAAATATTAATTTAGGAATTGCCTCCGATCGTGATTGGCCTGGCGGAGAGTGTGTTGTTGTAAAACAATGTCGGCAAGGTCATCGCTCTCTCCTCCCTCCTACCCCATCCCCCGCCCAACCCTTACTACGGTCAAAACACTCAAAACCGGTTCTCTGCAGTCTGCACTCAGTGCAGTGGTTGTCACCTTGTCACGTTCAGTTCAGTTGTGGTAGTAGTGTTGTGTCGGCATTTGGATTAATAATTATGCGGAAGTAACATTTTTAGTGGCAATGGTTGTATTTACGTGTCAAATTTTACTGTGTCTGCTGTAAGATACGCGCATCTTACAAGTCAATATGGATGCTTGCATTCGGACGGGATCTTGCCGTAAGAGAAATGTGTCAAATGATGAACCTTCCTCATCCACTACAGCTAGTGAGGCAGTAAGTAAGCCAAGTTCGAGTAGTACCCTAATGGCCAAGAAAGGTAAAACTTATAGTCGAAAATAAAATCCTGATTTTTTTAAATTCGGATTTCTGTGTTCTGGTAATGAAGAAGAGCCTTTGCCTCAGTGTGTAATTTGTTTTGAAATGCTATCCAACGAATGTATGAAAGTCTCAAAACTTGAAAGGCATCTATCAACTAAACATCCAGAATGTGTAAGAAAGTCTCTCCAATATTTTCAAATAAAGAAAAGAAATTTATCGGTGACTAAATCTACCATGGAAAAATCTTCCAAACAAAACAAAATAACTACCACAGTTTCATATGAACTATCTTTGTTAATTGCAAAGAAGGGATCAGCTCACACAGTGGGGGAAGACCTAATTATACTTGCAGCAAAAATAATAAGTAATGCTTTGTTTGATGAGAAAAGTACCAAAAAAATCAATGAAATTCCATTATCCAATACTACTGTCAAAAGACGAATTGATGAAATGTCACCGAGTGTAAAGGAATCTGTCATTAACGTTTTGAAACAAAGTGAATATTTTTCTCTGCAACTTGATGAAAGTACAGACGTAGCTGGTCAGGCAAATTTATTAGCTTTTGTTCGTTTTGAACTCAATGGAAATATTGAAGAAGAAATGTTGTTTTGCAATAGCTTACCGTTAACAACCACTGCTGCGGAAATTTACAAGTCGCTTGACAATTTTATCACAGAAAATCAATTAGTTTGGTCAAAGTGTGTAGGTTTGACAACTGATGGAGCAAGAGCTATGTCTGGAGTTCATAGTGGTTTGATTGTCAAAGTTAGATCAGTAGCTCCCTTTGTCAAATTGCAGCATTCATAGAGAAGCTCTTGCAGTGAAAGGTTTGGGTGAGAGTCTGACAAAAACTCTTGACGATGCAGTAAAAATCGTTAATTTTATCAAATCAAGGTAAAAAAACTCGAGACTTTTCGGTATTTTATGTGATGAAATGGGCAGTGAACACAAACAGCTTTTACTTCACTGTGAAGTTCGGTGGCTATCCAGAGGTAAAGTGCTATCAAGAATATTTGAACTTCGTGATGAACTCAGGATTTTCTTCATGGAGGACGAATATGATGGAAAACATGCAAGTTCTTTCTTAGAATGCGTGACCGATGAAAACTGGCTGAAGCGGTTGGCGTATTTGGC
>JBAIZL010000033.1:995000-1057500 GCA_036971475.1 Prosapia bicincta | reverse complement strand
AGAGGTTGTTTTAATTAATATAAACATTTACGCCACAGTTGCTTTAAGTTGTTGAAACTTATCACATTTATTTACCTTTATAAGTATTAAATGTTCTGTACCTTTTGTTGGACACATAATTCAATTGGTTTAATCACATTCTGGATAACTCTAACTGGCACTGCGGATAGACTTTTTGAACGCGCTCTATAACAGATTATTCGAATTAAAAATAAATATGGAATGAAAACTTACCGCGGAAAGAATCTTCAGCAGAGATATCAGATCCGGAAGAGTTTAGTTGGTCTTTGTCTCCCATTTTCGGAGACTTCATTGGAGAAATATTGTTCAAAGGGGATTCCAGTTTGCTTGACGCATCTTCTTCGTTGTTGTTGACCACTGTAGGATGTTGGTTCAGTCTCCTTTGTCGCCGTTCTATGATGGTCTCGTAGCCTGTCCCGACCGCTACGCACATCCAAAGTACGCCGAGCACTATTCTAAAGAGGCAAAACAGATATATGAGTAAATGTAAGAATTGTTTTTAGTTTTCTTCAAGCAATTATTGTCAATAATTTCTAGATTTATAATATTTATTGTAGACTATGTTTTAATTCATCTTACTCGATGTTTTTCACTAAATCATCCTGCTATAACCACACTTACAAGTCGCTCACAATTCCAAGTGCGATTTTTTCCTCCATTTTTCATCCTATGAAAGCGTCACTCATTACATAAATTCATCACATTTGAGGTTATAATACAAACTTGGAGAAAGTTGTGATAAACATCCTGCGCATGACAAGTTGGGTAACTTCGGTAGATCGCTGGACAGCCTCGTCGGTTTTCAAACTCACACGATCTGTATTACGACCATGCCAGTGGTCCTAAACGTCCATTGTTGGACTATGTTACAACATTGATCTTTGTATTGTTGCAACCAGCAGGCATTTCGTGCACCAGTATTGCCAACATGCGGCCTAACCTTGGACTGTACTAATGTGTTTCTAATAACAATGCCTTATTCTCTTATAGTGCGTAGTTGCTTCGTTGCTAATGGCTCGAGTTTGTAGAACACGTGCGCGTAAATGTAATTAGAAAGTATAAATTTATCCTAAATAAAATAAGATTATGTGGGTGGGAAACTGGACAGATTATTTTGGAATTTTGTTATTTCTGAAAAAAACTAGAACAAAGTTTAAGAAACGGCATGCAATTCTATATTATACCACATACGAAAAATAAACAGTACTGAGATAGTTGTGAGGTTTTATTTCATTTCATTTACATAGTTTTACAAACAGATACAAGTAAAAAAAAAAAAGCAAATTAGGTTAGACTCGGGTATAAACATGTTCCATATGACCTCCGTTCAATTAAAGGCAACATTCGTACCGTTTTGCGTTATTCTGATGATGAAGCGTTGTTTCGTACTCGTTATACACATGGTTCTTTTTTCCAGTAGTTGGACAATGGGTCATCACCTCAAGGGAAGTCTTCTTCATTCCCCAGACGTAGGCGTCAGGTGGCATAAGATCGGAGGAGTGGACTGGGTAAGGAAAGTTTGTTCTAAGAGATAAAGCGGTTACCAAAGGTTTCTTGAAGGAAAGCAATGTTGTCTAAGGCAGTGTAGCTGATTGCGCCATCTTGCTGGAACCATTGTGAAGAAAAAGGTAGGTTTCGAGCACGACAAAGGATTGTTGACCTGAGGTCTCCTTTAAAACGACAAAGAATGGCGCTGTATCTGAGAGAAGGCAACTACACTAGAATGGGTTTCAGTACTGTTTATTTTGGCGTATAAGAAGGCAACTACAGGAGATTGGGTTTCAGTACTGTTTATTTTGGCGCATAAGAAGGCAACTACAGGAGATTAGGTTTCAGTACTGTTTATTTTGGCGCATAAGAAGGCAACTACAGGAGATTAGGTTTCAGTACTGTTTATTTTGGCGCATAAGAAGGCAACTACAGGAGATTAGGTTTCAATACTGTTTATTTTGGCGCATAAGAAGGCAACTACAGGAGATTGGGTTTCAGTACTGTTTATTTTGGCGCATAAGAAGGCAACTACAGTAGAATGGGTTTCAGTACTGTTTATTTTGGCGTATAAGAAGGCAACTACAGGAGATTGGGTTTCAGTACTGTTTATTTTGGCGTATAAGAAGGCAACTACAGGAGATTGGGTTTCAGTACTGTTTATTTTGGCGCATAAGAAGGCAACTACAGGAGATTAGGTTTCAGTACTGTTTATTTTGGCGCATACGGTGTTTCCCTTCTATCTTTAAACACTGGAGCAAATTTTTAAGGCTTACGGGAAATTAGTATGGATCTAAAAGGAAGTAAATTATGTTTATTAGGGACGACGGCTAAGGGTAGAAAGAAAGAATTGAACGAGCGGTGGAGACAGTAGAGCGACTCTGTATTAACATATGTCAAGCAAGCCAAGATTTCTAAGCTGGACTAAGTGGTAACGTATAGTAGTTATGCATTAACGCTATAGGATTATTGCTTTAATATTATGCATTATGTTAAGCTATACCATAACTTTCTTAGTTTCTTCTAAGTTTTTAAAATTGAATAGTGATATGATATAAATTCTTGTAATAAAATTTAATGGTAAAAATTGTTATGTATTGCGAATTTTCGCAGGTATTCATATTGCATATTATGTTATTTACTTTATCAATTTCTTACATTATAATAAAATATATTATAAATGGCACGTATTACGTATTCCTTAAACATGAATCAGACTACATTATGTAAAATAAGAGTGATCAAGTCATATTAGTAACTTTCCGATGGACTTTTATGTTAACTTAAAGTTGTCATTAGTTATTTTCCGTGCAACGTGTAGCCTTATTCTAGAATACTCGATGTAATCACTGAGCAATGTACAAGTAAACTGAATAAGTTATATATACACCCCACCAAGTGCGGACTGCCAGTTTTGTTCCAGTTTTTTCGTACATCATTTATGTTCATTCTTTTCTCTTTTAAACTCTTGCGCAATATATGTACAATAGTTAAGTTCTTCATTTGTCTCTATTCAGACATTTATTTCATAATAATACTTTGTAATAACTCATTTACGAGTTATATAAGTCATATTATTTCTTCTTATTATATTTATGTCCGAAAAGTTTTTTTATAATATTCGATTATTTATTTATATTTTTTGTACAAATTAAGTTAGTTTAGGTTATATATAAACTTAGTGTCTTGGTAAGGACGACATGAAAAAGTCATTTTTTCATAACATGGTCGAAACGTTGATCAAATAAATTATTTTTATGTTGTTGGATTAAAATTGTTTATTGAGAGGGCTGTGTGTGGAGTACGCTATTTAGTAATTGTATTTTCGTAGTGTGGTGGTTAGCTAGTGGGTTTTGGGTGATCTATATGGTATTGTTAAGTATTTTATGGATTTCTCGTGTTGTGTGTTTGTAGTTGGGTTATTGAGTTTGTTTTTTAGGAGGTTGTATTGAATTTGTCGATCATTGTTGTGTTGTATCCATTAGTTAGTGGTGTGTTTTATGGTGTTTAATTCTTGGTAGTGTTCTTCTTTGCCTAACGGTGTTTTAACCATACGATATATGAAGGTGTTGTAAGTAGCTTATTTATGTTGGTGTTGGTGGTTTGAAGTTGTGGTAGTATTCGTGTTGGTGGGTTTTCAGTATATGTTAAATTTATGTGTTTGTTCGCCTAAACCCAACGACATATAAAAACGGGCATTTTTGGCATTTCAGCCATTCTACGCTTACGTCGAGCGGGGTCCTCAGGGGTGCCGGAGAGATCTGGGCAAGAGAGCAGGTGGTAGTCACTTTCGTTATTCCCGTTTGCCAGAGGGAGCAAGTCGGATCATCAGCAATGATCCGGTGCAGATGGCCTTGCAGATAGTCGTGGCCGGTTGCTATGCGGAATCTAGCGACCGCCTCCATCCGGGGCAAAAATCTCGAAGTCGGACCGTCGGTTACTAGGAACTCCATTTTTTTATTTTTGGCCAGATTCCCTGTATCTCTTTGGTTGGAGGCACTCACCATAGCGTCAGTGATATTTTTGGCTAAAATTAGGGAGAATTGGACTTAAGGATGTTCGGCTTCTTCTCCCCTTTTGGATAGTTCGACGACCTTTTCATTCGCTGCAACGCCTACATGGCTAGGATCCCATTGTAGCTGTACATGCATCTACATGCCACCCTGCATATATATATATATATATAGGGAGAGTATGAGGTAATAGAAGGTATTTTAAAACATTCCGAGTTAACTGTCTATATAGATCGAGACAGTTAAGTCATTAAAAAGACTGTGGAAGGGAAGCAACACTGAAATTGCAGAACGAAGCAAGCTACACCACTAGTAACTCACTCTACTACAGCTACATTGAGACTGAGCGGCGAACGGAAGTTTAACGTCGAATTGGCAACAATGCTCACCCACGCAGCTAGATGTGAACTTCCTATTCGCTCAGAAAGCGGTAATCCCCACTCCTTCTGGTCTATTTTGCCTGCGTATAATCCTATTCTGTTTTAAATCAACCGATAGTTTGGAGTTAAATTCGCGAGGGTAGATATTCCATATGCTATACTATGGATTCCCCACATAAGGAAATTGATGTTTTTTTTTAAAGGATGGCAGTCGTCAGAACGAGATACCCCTTGTCAATAATATTATTTTCACCATATTTCTTCCTTTTTTCAAATGACCACTCAACACAGTCCGAATGCCACAGCAAACGTTGCAAAAATCTACATTTAAATTAATCGAAAGTACTTTGGGTTTACCCAAGTAATCTACATTTACACTGGGTAAAATGAATGAGCTAATCTGTGCCGACCTGTGTATTATCTCTCCGTATAAGAGCATAGAATTAAGTCTGAAGTCATGTAATACAGCACAATTTCACTTGGTAATGTTCAATGGAGAGAAAGTTAGCAGAGGCAAGGCCGGTCTCTGCTCGATACCGTTTATTCGGGCTTTTCGAGCAGCGCAAACTTATAATCAAACGTCAAAATGGCTTCCATGTTTTTATAAGTTCCTTTATTAATTAAAACATCTTATATTTTACAAAATATTCTGGCCAATTAATACTTAGATCATCAAAGAAAAATTCCATTTTAGTTACTTTTTATTAAATAATTTCAATTAATATAAATAAAGTAACACGACCTATGCGTTAACAGCTGTTCTACAACATAACCCATAACCTAAAATCAGCTGTTTTATAAAATCATGTCATCACTTATTTTAAGCTAAATGGGGCGAAATAACTATATTGCGTACCTTGCCTCTTTTGTTAAAACTTTTTTTTCCCATATAAAACTAAAATCAATTGGTTTTAAATTTAATTTATGATTAATCACTTAAACAATAGTTTATGATTATCCGAACTTTGAATTTAGTAAATTTGTGAAAACTTACTGAGACAGAACGTTTTCGATCGCTATGTGGCGATCTTCATCAGTGTCTTCTGCTTGGAGATATTGGGTCAAGCGGTGACGGTTTTAAAGGTAGGTTTTCGATAGTATCTAAGAGTATGTGTGATTTGTATTGTGTTTGTTCGTTTAATATGTTTGTAGTTTGAGTTTTTGTGTGTCTGTAAATTTCATATTGTTCTAGTGTGTTGAGATGTGGTCCTTTTTTGTTGATGTGTAGGATTTCTTGGTTTTGGCAAATGTCTGTGTATTTGTGTCCTGTATCTTTTATGTGGTTGTAAAATGTTGAGATGGTGTTCTGTTTCTGTTCTTCGACTCTTTGTTTAAATCTGCGACCTGTTTGGCCAATTTAGAATTTGTTACATTCGTCGCAGTTCAGTTTGTATACGCCTGGTGCTTGTAGTTTATCCTTGTTGTTGGTGTTGTGTTGTATTTTGTATTGTAGCTTGTTATTAGTTTTGTATGCTATTTTGTATCCTGTTTTTTGAAATTTGCGGGCTATTTTGTTTATGAATGTTAATGTGATGTATTTGTTTTCCCTGTCTGTAGTGTTAATTTTAGTGTTTTTTTTTTTGTATTTTGTGCCATAGTTTGTCTATTATTGTGGTGTTGTATCCATTTGTGTATGCTAAATATTTAATTGTGTCTAGTTCTTTGTTTATGTTTTCTGTGGTCATTGGGACTTTTTTTAGTCTATGGAGCATGGATCTGAAGGCTGCGTGTTTGTGTTGGATAGGGTGGTTTGAGGTGTTGAAGATAAGTGTGTCTGTCGTTATGGGTTTCCTGTAAATGTTGAAACTGTGTTTTAGTGTGTGGCATTTTGTTATGGTTAGGTCGAGGAAGTTTAGGGATAGGTTGGTTTCAATTTTTGAAGTGAAGTGGAGTTTTGGGTGTATTTTATTAGTGTAGGTGAGTAGTTTTTCGTATTGACGGGAGTTGCCTCTGTATAGTGTTATGATATCATCGACGTATCTGTGCCAGTAAATAATTTTGTGTGCGTGTGTATTTTTTGTGAGTATTTTGGTGTTTTCTATGTGTTGTAGAAAAATTTCGATTAAGACACTACTGATAAGACACTACCGAAATCATAAACATCCTCCAAATCATCACCAAACAAAACTATTTTACCGACAACTCAAACTTCTATTCACAACCAGATGGCCTACCCATGGGAAGTCCTATCCAATTTTTATTCCAATCAGATTCATGTGTTTAAATTTCCAAATGGTGAATTACGATGTAAATACATATAAGGCCTAATAAGAGGTTAAGATGAAGGGAATAAATATGCAAATATGTACGTACTAATTTTTACATTGAAAGGGAAGCATCCCGACGCGGGCCAGCTAAATAAAAGAGGCGAGCAAACTACTGTATATAAGAGACAATGATAAAATGCTTGGACGCCCGAAAACCTACTGTGTATCGTAAGATTGTAAACAAATGTCAGCTGATCTCGGCTATAAATAGACGGACGTGACATATGGATTATCCATGTCTGTCATATACATTATCGATCTTTATGGCTTTGTGACACTCGTGACACAAGTAGACACTGTGCGACAAAATGGTTCTCAACAAACTTAAATCGCACATTAAAGCTAAATCAATGCTCACAAAAAAACAGACGAAAGTGACAGATTTTTTTGTTAAAAATTAAAAGTATTATGTGTAAAGGAAATTACATATGTACATTCATACTTACGTTTGACATATACTTATGTACGTATTGTAAATAGTTAGACATATAAATGTACATGTTATAATCCGTCAAATACATCGACATTTTAAATTATTTTCTGTATTTATTTTGTCCTCTGAAGATTATTTGTGAATTGCATTAACCGGGGTCATTATTTGTGTAACTTATGGTATAATAATCGATTATCGATCGTTTTGCGTATTGTTTGTTCATAGCGGATTATCCGGGGAATTCGTTATCCGGCGTTGCCGGGCCACCCTATTCCACGGATAATCGGGAGATTAGTGTGTGTATATATATATATATATATATAGAGAGAGAGAGAGAGAGAGAGAGAGAGAGAGAGAGAGAGAGAGAGAGACTAATATACAAAAACATAATATAATAATACAAGTATTTTCGTGAAATTTTTCCTTTATCTTTTAAATTAAATAAAAAGACTTACTGAATATATAATTAAAGCAAATTTCAGAAAATCGTGTTTCGACCAAAACAAAATTAGGAAGTAAGGATAAATGTACATCTCCATTACCCATCCAGATACCACCATCACCTCAACAACCGCCACCAGCCTTACGACGATCAGGCAGACAAGTATGGTTCATGGAACGTTACCAAGCCGGATTTAGTTGAGACTATCTTGTGCACCCTCCCAAGACAAAACATGTACTACTAAATACTTTACCTTTGTTACTTAAACTAAAAGATAAAGGCTAACATTCTAATTTGAGAATAAAATTAAACTCATTTTAAATTAAACTAACTAAAGCTAAAAGAAATGTAATTAAATTTTAGTGAATAAATTTATGCGGGTTAGGATGGCGATGACACGACCAATAACGTAAACTTTAAATTGCCTCGAAGATCATGACGGTCATGGATCACAGTCAAGCATAGCTTCCTTGCCTCCGGAGAACTGATAGTGCTGCATCAACCATTCATGCGTTAACAAAGAGTGGCCGATGAGAAGACGAGTAACCACCACTTCCTCTCTACGGTTCGAAAGCATTGTAGATCTCCATTGACGTAGAGTATTATTTTATTCACTCGGCTTCACAGTTTGCCAACCTTCATTCCAGGCAAGGAATAGTGCATTCTTTACTTTGTATACAAACCCAGATACCATCACACGTTATACTGTATTTTATAACCACAATTAGGCAGAATATAATTTCGTTAAGTGGGAACGAAAAGTTAGAATTTCAATAAGAGCTAAAGGATCTTCTTTGGAAGCTATTTTAAAATGTTATCACTGACCACATTTAGAACACTTTTCATCTGTTCAATATTATACTTTTAAAAGCCAATTCATTAGGTTTTATTTATGTACTACTTACTTCTAGCGCAAATATTTAGCGTCTAATAAGTTAATGTTAACCGTAAATTCCTATGTAGAGAAACTATTTTGTGACGTAAGAATAGATACCGTATTACAAACGCTGTGAGTAATTGCAGAACCATAACAGAGCTAAACTTAGACTTACATTGCAAACAGTACTATAGCTGTAATGATTGGTCAGCTGTTAATTACACATACGTAATAGCAAGCTTTTCAAATGTCATTTAATTCAGTTTAGGATAATAACCGATAACAATCCAGTGAGAAGTAACCTACAGTTAAGGAACACGCTTTGCCCTTCCAGGTGTGTATTGCATAACAATGGAGTACTTGTCCTCAATCTTCTCTTCCTTTGCAAGAACCTCTCTATCAAAGAAACATAGTGTCTATTGCATAACAATGGAGTACTTGTCCTCAATCTTCTCTTCCTTTGGAAGAACCTCTCTATCAAAGAAACGTAGTGTCTATTGCATAACAATGGAGTACTTGTCCTCAATCTTCTCTTCCTTTGCAAGAACCTCTCTATCAAAGAAACGTAGTGTCTATTGTATAACAATGGAGTACTTGTCCTCAATCTTCTCTTCCTTTGCAAGAACCTCTCTATCAAAGAAACGTAGTGTCTATTGCATAACAATGGAGTACTTGTCCTCAATCTTCTCTTCCTTTGCAAGAACCTCTCTATCAAAGAAACGTAGTGTCTATTGCATAACAATGGAGTACTTGTCCTCAATCTTCTCTTCCTTTGCAAGAACCTCTCTATCAAAGAAACGTAGTGTCTATTGCATAACAATGGAGTACTTGTCCTCAATCTTCTCTTCCTTTGCAAGAACCTCTCTATCAAAGAAACGTAGTGTCTATTGTATAACAATGGAGTACTTGTCCTCAATCTTCTCTTCCTTTGCAAGAACCTCTCTATCAAAGAAACATAGTGCCTGAATGCGTTTGAATGAACACGATTTTCTAAATACGTACAAATGAATGTCCGTCCGTTAATGAATTACTGCACCATTCGTCCAACCGACATGAATGTAAGGAAGTTGTTCAGTACATTCCTGCGAAGGATTCTATCCGCGTAGTACATCTATCCTACGCTAGGTGGGGCGCATGTCAAGGAGATTTAATTCCATTTTCTACAAGAAAAGTCAGTTAAATTGAATATTGATTTAATTTAGGCTTACAATTTTATAAATATATTTTAAGGAAAGGGTATTGTTTGAATCTACTTCAAAGCTGTTTAGAATAAATAATAGATCTATTGTAAACATATAGCGTCGAACATTGCTGTGTTTAAACGTATTCAAAATTATAGAAACTCTTAAACTGGGAACTACAACAATGAGGTGACAGACAGGTGAGGAGTAAAGCCTTAAGCCCAAAGTAGAGTATTTGTCAGCCAATGCTGGAATTGCCTGTTCGAGGAGCTGCAGAAGGAGTCCAAACCTGATGGGAGGATAAAAGGAATGCATCCTTCGACACAAAGAGGATCACGACGCCGACGCACGGCGATTGTCCAAGCTACTCAACTCGAAATACCTATCAGTTAATTAATTACTAAAAATTCAATGCTTGTGAAATTAAATAAAAAACCAATAAGTTAATTCAAAAAAAGGGAATATTATCCAAATTTATTAAATTACAAGCCATAACGCACAGTTAAATACAGTTAGCATGAGTTGTAAGAATATTAGATTTAAAACTAATTTCTAAGGAATTCTTTTGGTTGTTTACCGAAGAAACCAGCCAGTCATTCTTCAATTGTTAAGATGTAAATTAGTAATATTTTTAGCGGATTAAAATTTCAATTTAATAACTAATTCAGTGAGTTTGATTGTCAAGTCTAAAAAATTAATTTTCTTTAAATCCTTCTAAAATTCTTGCATTAATTTTAATCTATTCAGCATACAGATGTGACGTCCAACATTAAATTCATTTAAATAATAATGTTTATTAATAATATTGAATAATTTAAATTAATATTTTTATAATTTTATTTTGGAACATAACAATATACTTGTTATACTAAAGCAGTAGCCAAGCACTGAGGAAGCGACTTCGTCACCGAAACTAGTCTGTTGTGAACTAGTGTGTTTGTGTAATAAAAACTATTTTTTGGTGAGATTCTCTCTCTCTCTCTCTCTCTCTGTCTCTCTCCCCCCTCCCTCTCTCTCTCTCTGTCTGTCTGTCTGTCTGTCTCTCTCTCTCTCTCTGTCTGTCTGTCTGTCTGTCTCTCTCTCTCTCTCTCTCTCTCTCTCTCTCTCTCTCTCTCTCTCTCTCTCTCTCTCTCTCTCTCTCTCTCTCTCTCTCTCATTTGGTAATAGGGATGCGCAGCAATATTGATAATATTGTATTGCAATAGTTGAAATACTGATATGTTATAGTTAATAAATAAGACTTAAGCATATTAGATTAGCTGCCACGTGACCTTTAGGAGAAATTATAGTTTGTCCTGCTTACACTAGGTTAGATCTGATCTACATTTGTTACAGCCTGATTGAGATAGGCGAACCTGCCACGAATTGCCGTGGTCCTTTTTATATCCTATACAATGGTGGTTTTGCCCTACCCTTTGCCCTAGTCATTTCCTACTCTTTTGTTAGACACAATAATCATACTGGATGGTTCCCTTAAACTATACAAAACATATTAACACAAGAGTAATATTTTTATTATAATATAATCAGATGTCAAGGATCTTATTAATGTAAATTGTATACCTGAACAAGCATGATAAACTATTGTACTTACAGAAGTATGTGCAACTTTGTGTCTTTCAGAAGGGAATACTCTCCGGGGATGGGTCGCACTTTGAGCACTTGTATAGTGTGAGGTACTTTGGCTGGAGATGTCTCTGGCTGCAACATAGCAGACACATCGGTAGCTCCGCATGATTTGGGAAGGCACACGCCGAGAGAAATCTGACGGTTCTGCAAAATTTAATAAGTAGATTAGTTCGCGCACGTGAGCTTGTGTGTTGCGTGTGAAAGTGATAACAAATAGTACAATTACCTCTTTTATATTATGCACACCTGGTCCAAGCATTACAATCACCTCGGATCAAGTCCTTCCTCCTATTAAAGTCTTTCAATTTTATTATGACGTAAGATTTAACAAACCAACCTGTAACTGGGGGGCAACATTTCTCCTAGTTCTAGTTGTACCCTATATCTTACTTGTTAAATCTAGTGGTGAACGGAGATACAAGTTTCTATTACATACTAATGTTTAAAAAAATTGTAAGTCTTATTGTACCTTGTTCTTAGGAAAATTTTTAGCTTCAAATTACTTTTAAAATTGTTTAGGTTTATTGTCCCTACTAAATCTTACCCCAAAAACAAAATCCCTGATCCCCTCCTCCCAATCCTACCCGTAGCCATTCTCACGTGATACTGCATTGTCAAGCCAGCTCCTTCTCTTGACTGACTGATTGGCTGTTTAAAAAAAGGTGGCGGGTAAAAATGTCGATCACCCAGTTAAATAAACGTTGCCCCCCCACAACAAACACCTTATTCATCCCACCCAAATAAAATACCGTTTTGAAACTGTCCCTCTGGAATCCCAACCCAATACCAAAAACTATGGTTTCCCATATTTCTACTCGCAGCCATTGTCACGTGATCTCGAGGAAGCCACCAAACCCCCTTCTTCTCTTGACTTGATGACTATTAAATAACCAATCCTACATATAAAGCATCTTGGTGGTGCTCCAGTTTGAATGTTCTGTAAAGACACAATAACGTCGAAAATTAAGTTTATAAGTATTCACTTTACTTTAAAAGTTTTAATAATTTACTTCAATAAAACTTTAAATTTACAAACTTTTTAAAGAAATTTTGTTTTACTTTACAAATTGTTTCTGTAAATTAGAATTATTTTCATAGTTTTTTATAATCGGTTGATTGCGATCAACTATAGACCAAAAGATTTGAAACATCTTCAGATTGGTTTTAAAACACTAATCACCGATTAGATTCTGCACTGGTTTCACAGCCTATCTTTGCGAGCTAGTTTGCAATACACTTTAACTAGAAACTTTAGCCTTCTATTTCATTAAACTCTCTTTAATTTGATTTCATTTTAGAAGTAATGACAGTGTTTTTTGTAATTTATGATGTTTTAAATATAAGAACAATGTAATATGAGCTGCACATAACATGAGATTAACTTGTATTATAATATTTAAACATAAATATTACTTTTAGCTCGTAATATTTAGCTCCTGAAGAGGACTGCAATTTGGAATCGAAAAGAGTAACAAAGTATCAAATTTAATTAGATGTCATTTTAATTTTTGTGTGAATAACGAACCAAATTAATTTGAAATATATTAAAATTAAATATAGGGAATGAATTTCATTTGATGATAAAAATATAGGAGGTTTTCATAATTGAAATAATCAGTAATATTTTTGAATTGAATGTTTTCCCTTCTGTAGACTTAATATGTTCATTGTTCATTGCATTAAAAAAATAGCGGCAGTAGATATATTTTGCATAGAATATAAAATGTAGACTAACTTCGCTTTCCAATTGGACATAACTTTATTTTTTTAGATATTGTCTCATCACACGGACACGTGGGGCGTTCACACGAGTATTTACATGTGCACGAGGAAGCCAGCAGAGGAAAACAGTGGGCATCACTTAGCAGTCGCCCACAAGCAATAGGTCAACTGCCAAAGCTGACTTTCAACTCCTGGCTGGACACGACTATCTCCAGACCCACCTCTACCGTTCTGGCCTAGCAGAATCCGATACGTGCCCGCTCTGTCTCGATGGTGTCATGAATGGGGACCTCATTTCGACCTGCCCTGAGCTGGACGACCAGCTGTCTAGAAATGGTTGTTACTCGACGCCGAATGGCTCAACAGCCAAGTGCGGGCATTGGCTTTTCTCTTTATAATTCTACTTTTTTAATGTGGTTAGTAACATTATTTATTTACTTTGTGATCTTTTCTGCAATAAAAAATTGTAAGTAAACCATTATTTATCTGGGTAAGTAAACCATTCTTTGTCTGGGTAAGTAAACCATTCTTTATCTGGGCCAGTAAACCATTCTTTATCTGGGTAAGTAAACCATTATTTATCTGGGTAAGTAAACCATTCTTTGTCTGGGTAAGTAAACCATTATTTATCTGGGCCAGTAAACCATTCTTTATCTGGGTAAGTAAACCATTATTTATCTGGGTAAGTAAACCATTCTTTGTCTGGGTAAGTAAACCATTCTTTATCTGGGCCAGTAAACCATTCTTTATCTGGGTAAGTAAACCATTCTTTATCTGGGTAAGTAAACCATTCTTTGTCTGGGTAAGTAAACCATTCTTTATCTGGGTCAGTAAACCATTCTTTATCTGGGTAAGTAAACCATTCTTTATCTGGGTAAGTAAACCATTCTTTGTCTGGGTAAATAAACCATTATTTATCTGGGTCAGTAAACCATTCTTTATCTGGGTAAGTAAACCATTATTTATCTGGGTAAGTAAACCATTCTTTGTCTGGGTAAGTAAACTATTCTTTGTCTGGGTAAGTAAACCATTCTTTGTCTGGGTAAGTAAACCATTCTTTGTCTGGGTAAGTAAACCATTCTTTATCTGGGTAAGTAAATCATTCTTTATCTGGGTCAGTAAACCATTCTTTATCTGGGTAAGTAAACCATTATTTATCTGGGTAAGTAAACCATTCTTTGTCTGGGTACGTAAACCATTCTTTGTCTGGGTAAGTAAACCATTCTTTATCTGGGTACGTAAACCATTCTTTGTCTGGGTAAGTAAACCATTCTTTCTCTGGGTAAGTAAACCATTCTTTGTCTCGGTACGTAAACCATTCTTTATCTGGACCAGTAAACCATTCTTTATCTGGGGAAGTAAACCATTCTTTATCTGGGTAAGTAAACCATTCTTTGTCTGGGTAAGTAAACCATTCTTTGTCTGGGTAAGTAAACCATTCTTTGTCTGGGTACGTAAACCATTCTTTATCTGGGTCAGTAAACCATTCTTTATCTGGGTAAGTAAACCTTTCTTTATCTGGGTCAGTAAACCATTCTTTATCTGGGTAAGTAAACCATTCTTTGTCTGGGTAAGTAAACCATTCCTTATCTGGGTCAGTAAACCATTCTTTATCTGGGTAAGTAAACCATTATTTATCTGGGTAAGTAAACCATTCTTTGTCTGGGTAAGTAAACCATTCTTTGTCTGGGTAAGTAAACCATTCTTTGTCTGAGTACGTAAACCATTCTTTATCTGGGTCAGTAAACCATTCTTTATCTGGGTAAGTAAACCTTTCTTTATCTGGGTCAGTGAACAATTCTTTGTCTGGGTAAGTAAACCATTTTTTTATCTGGGTAAGTAAACTATTTTTTATCTGGATAAGTAAACCATTCCTTAATTTGGATAAGTAAACCATTCTTTATCTGGGTAAGTGGACCATTCTTTATCTGGGTAAGTAAACCATTATTTATCTGGGTAAGTAAACCATTCTTTGTCTGGGTAAGTAAACCATTCTTTGTCTGAGTACGTAAACCATTCTTTATCTGGGTCAGTAAACCATTCTTTATCTGGGTAAGTAAACCTTTCTTTATCTGGGTCAGTAAACAATTCTTTGTCTGGGTAAGTAAACCATTTTTTATCTGGGTAAGTAAACTATTTTTTATCTGGATAAGTAAACCATTCCTTAATTTGGGTAAGTAAACCATTCTTTATCTGGGTAAGTGGACCATTCTTTATCTGGGTAAGTAAACCATTTTATATCTGGGTAATTAATTCCAGATAAATGAAATCGTATCCCGAAATTACCAGTTAAAGTCTCAATACAGCAAAACTGTTGAGCTTTATACAACTCTACTGTTTATTAAAACTTTAAAAATTATTTGTTTTTTTCAAAAATGATTTATAGTAACGGTAAAATATTTGCGTATCATTGAGAAATTTTATTGGACTTATTTTTGAGTAAAGCACCCTTGAATTTACTTCCCCTTTGGGTTTCAAGCCCCTGTACATTTCTCATTGAAATAAAAATCCCTATTTAATCATCTAAATAAAACTAATATATAATCTTGCAATAGGCTACTTATCCCTATGCGTTGTGAATCAGCGTTGATTTCCCTAGTTTTTAATTTTTTTATAATCTTAATTATATACTAACAACGATAGCGAAGATATGTATAAGAAATGTTTTCAAATATTTTGGACGACTGATATAACATTATGACAATTTATGAAAATAGTCAAACAAAATCACTAATGTGCTGAAATTTCAAATTTAAATATTTCATTTGAAAAAAAAAACATTTAAAAGTTGTTCACATTTTTTGGAAATTTTGTTTTCAAGTTTGTTTAAGGTTAAAACCCTCATATATTTCTTATGGGCAATACGTTCAAAATACATTTTTCAATGCATTTAGCCAAGAAAACGTTCTGCAACACAGCTTGGCGGCTCTTAAGGAAAACAGTACGATCTGTTTAATCTTTACAGTTGTAAATACTCGCCTGCAAACACTGCAGCAGCTGCAATGCGAAGATAACATCCGGCACCATTAATACCTGGAACCGGTTACGTTACTTGAGACAAGTGTTACAACCATGCGACCGAGTAATGAGCGTTGAGTAACTGAACTATTTGCTTGAAACATATATATGTTTGTACAATAACTATAACGCCAGTAAGAAAACCTCCAGAGCTGTTTTCTAATTGACTGCACCTATCAGAATGTTTTATTCCATCTTCAATCTGAGCACTTGTTTACACTTGGACATTTTGACATAAATTAATACGTTACTCTTCTCTATAGTAGTACTAACTCTCTGCTTAATTCGGAAGGCCGTTAGGGAGTGCAGACCGAACAGTTGTACTATACCTAACTCCACCTTACAAATACTTGTTACTATAAGACAAGTGGCACTTATTATTATATGTCAAAGTGTATGTCAGGGTTTTGCTGGTTTCATTATAGATTTACATTACATTCCTCGTTATCACTGTTTATATAATATAGTCTAAGAAGGGCGGAGTGTAGTCTAGTTTATTTTTACCAGAGTGTACACAAACGCTGAACTTTATTTAACACGGTTGCGCGGTGCTTTAATGCGACGGATTCTTCCGAAATTGTTTAGTTTCATGCCGAAGCCGGACCACACGCAAATATTTTGGGTTTCTCAGTCAAATATTGAAAACATGCCATCTAGTACCGATGTATTTTTATGCCTGGTCCAAAGTAATAATTTCAACCCGTGGTTATTTTTTGAGTACGTTTTGAGGAGACGTTTTACTATATGAAATAAATACGATGGTCATTCATAATTAAAGAGACAAACTGACCTCGAGAAATAACAGTTTTTTTTACAAAACATAGCTCTTCCTATTTTCAACATAATTCCAATCAACATTTATGCACCTGTCCCTTTATCCCGGAACTTCTTCCAGGTAATTCCTCGTTCAGTGGACCAAACAAATGGAAATCAGAGTGTCAAAATCAGAGGTATGAATTGCCCCAGGATTACGTGAGGACTTGCATTGTGTCGTAATAACGATGTTCGAGAAGTAATAAAGGGTTTTATATATATATATATATATATATATATATATATATATATATATATATATATACTATTTACACTTATTATTTTACAAGATACGGTCTATTTGAGAATGGGAACACAGCATCTGAAAGGGGCGTCAACATAAATGATAGGGTAAAATGTAATTTCTTTTGGAGATTTTATGGCGATTTCTTTCATGCCATTGCCGGTGATTTGGGTTGGTGCTGTCTCATTTAGGGCCTTAAGGTAATGTAGTCTGCACTACTCATCTATCACCCAATATTCGCTAGGTTTTGACCCTAGGTTTTGTGGTGACATTACCACAAGCCCAAAAGGCCTGGAGGGTGGAAAAAATACACAAGTTCTTTGGTGATACTGTAACTAGAACCCAAAATCTAGAGCGATTTAACCTTTAAACCAATCGGCTTAAATGTTTATTTATTATAAATATGAATATATATATATATATATATATATATATATATATATATATATATATATATATATATATATTTGTTGAGGACGGCAGTTTTGGGGGATGTGTCCCATTGTCAACTCCGACCGTAACTCATATGCAAGTTGTAAAATATTTACAAGTGTTTTAGTGAAAACTAGTAGCTCACGTGAAGATGAAATCAACAAATATTTATATTTTATACATATATTATAGTATTTATAGTATTAAGATGACTTACGACAGACAGGTTAGAGCCGCCTTACCTGGGGCATAAGACACTGGTGGAAGGTAATTTGACCAACCTACGCCTCGTCCACTCTATCTATGACTCTGGACACTCATTATTCAACGAGCCGAGACTTTGTAAGCGGAAAATGTTTTTCGCTACGAGGGATCGAACCGAGAATTGTATACTCTCAAGTGTTCTACTCACTATACAATTCAGTCAACTCATATAGTTTAAATGTATAAAACCTAGTAGCTCAAGTTCAAGGTGGCAACAAAGTGGACTGATCAATTCGTTAGTTCTTTAACGAGCGCTCGTTACCTAACGTCTAACAAAACATTCCACTTCACGCTTGTGTAGTACAATTTTCTTTAAATTTGTAAAGTTCAAAAACTGTCAGAGTAAAATGTCGTCTTTAATCATTCAATCTGTCCCGATAGACTAATTTCTATTAATATTATTATTATTATTATTATGTCAATATCAAACTCGAAACCCTGTGACAGATAAATAAGAAAATTTAAAGAAACAATACAATGATTCCTCTCAAAATATTTTAAAATCCTAAAAACCCCATTTTATTATTAAATTTTTAAAAAACACATAATAAATTTAAAAATTATTTCTTTTTTAAATCGTATTTTTAAAAAAATGTGAAGGTTATGAGTGGGGATGTAGAAAGGGCTTCTTTGTGATCTTATCGCGTGACAAGAGATTGTTATCTGCGTAACCATTTCGAAATCTAAACTGCAATTAAAGTCAGGATTAAAATAAAGGCATAATACCAGTGGGATGGGAGGAATCGATCGTGTGGATGTTTTTCTTGATGTAGAATTGCACTTTAGTGGCGTTATAGAAAGGAGACTGTAGTTATAGTGTCTGAAAGTACATGCGTGTGTGTGTGTGTGTGTGTGTGTGTGTGTGTGTGTGTGTGTGTGTGTGTGTGTGTGTGTGTTTGTGTTCTTCCGTGTTTGGGAGCGTGTGTGCGTGCGGGAATATCTGTTTGATTAGAACGTCATGTATTTGATTGAATTTAGTAAAGCAATGAATAGCACAAGATAGCTTTATCTCACATTAACTTCACAGTTTACTTGCAAATCATATTTACTTTATTTTTTATGACTTTATGTCCTTGAAAAGGATCATTAGGCTTTGACCTGAATGTAATCGAAAGTTGGCAAGTACAATCAAGAGATTGAAGTTGTCTTGGGTAGCCCTACTGCATATGTTAAAGGTAATTGCAAATTTTTTCCTTTCATAATACTTAAAGTTATAAATATTGATAATGTAAAAAATTATTTTAAAAAAATTGTAGAGTTTGACTTCAAAATCTTACTTTTATCAAATTAAATAAAAATCGTGAGTATAATTAATTTTAGTAGTAAAATGTAATCTTTCCGCGCGCGCGAGTGCGCGTGTATGTATGTATGTGTGAGTGTGTGTGTGTGTGTGTGTGTGTGTGTGTGTGTGTGTGTGTGTGTGTGTGTGTGTGTGTGTGTGTGTGTGTGTGTGTGTGTGTGTGTGTGTGTGTGTGTGTGTGTGTGTGTGTGTGTGTTGTCAAAACCACGCAACGGAGTCATCTCATAATAAGTAGAGATTGTGAATTGACGATCTGAATTATAATTAGGGAAAAGTGTCGTTGATTTCCTGAAAGCGAGAGTGGGGAATATATAAGTCGTGTACAGGATCGCGGCTGTTAAGTATACTTGTTTCTAGCATGGTCTGTATTTCTTCCAGGGTCTACAGGGAGATTAAGGAATATAAGAATAATTTACTCGAGAGTCATGCGGACAACGAGTTCTTCGTTTCTCTCCTTCCTACACAGTCTACAATAATCTACAACGTATCGTCTCCTAAAACATATATTAGTAAAAACACTTTTAAAACACAATACATTTTCTTAATTAGGAATTACTATTGATTTAATCACAAGCCTTCATTTCCTCTTTCGCATTAAAGTCTGTTAATTAATATCACAATGTGAACTCCTTGCTCGTAGAACAATTTGCCATAAACGCAGGCACTTTACGTTCCCTGTTCGCGTTTCTATCGTACTTCCTGCGCAGTCACTGTAATTGGCGCACAAACTTACAGATCACTACATAAACGTTACAACACCCAATCACGTAACGTATTTAAAAAGCCAACTATTCGCGCTATGCTACTTTCTCGCAATAATTCTAGTCCGGCGGGCTTATTTCTTTACTTTTACAAAGTGCAAATGAAATTTCTTACGATTGAATATAAAAAGAAACTACTTACATAAATATTCGTACATACAAGTCAGATTAAAGTAGGACTTTATTGGGAGAATGATAAAAGTCGTTTCGGAAGATATCCCTTCGTCACATTGGCTCTTTTTCTGATTAAACTTTTGATTTTCTTGATAGAATGAGGATGGGGAAAATATACTTATTGGTTTGTGAAATTTTATGGATAATTATGTCAAATTTAAAATATATAAATGCTTTTTAAACTACAACCCACGCAAATACTCAACACCTACGCGAATTACGATGTCAACACGCCTCTCTCCATAAAATCAAAACGTTCGAAAAGAAACGATCCAACTGCTTTTATGAATTTATAAGGAAGGGTAGATGGAAGTCAGGTAGGAAAGATAAGAAAAGATATTATAGCTCCCTGGTATTGTGAGTAGATGAAAAAGAAAGATGTCTACACTTACAGACGCTTCTATAAATTTACAAGAATGGATAAATTAGATTAGGAGGGACATAGAAAAGGATATAATAGTCTCCTGGTACCGTAAGTAGTGATAAAGAAGGCGTCGACAGTTACAGCCAGTGTAAGAAAGGGAAGACGGAATGGGCTGTACGAGGAAGCGCATAATAGTCCTCTGGATGGTGACATCACACGAGAGAACCGATTACCTTAGACGTGTCTCTCCCAGGACATGTTCTATGCAACAGGTTCAAGTGTAAGACCATCAATGCGGAAATACATCCTGTATTGTGTTTCTGCTTTTCAGAAATAATTACCTTAAATAAGACGAAACAGATAGCACTAAGTGAAGACAGAAACCTGTGCATAGTTCTTTAATTACGCGCCATGTTACAACACATAAGCGATCTAAAGATAGCATTACGAAGGAAAGCGAGCCAAAGAGCCCATTACGTAACGGTTTCCTTGTTTAGCTGTAAATACGTCGAACCTAACGGACGTAACGAATACAAAGGATAATCACACGTCTTGACACTCTTTCTACAATGTATATTTATTTTAACACTTTTATATCCCCACTTTATAAAAGTTTCAATTTAGAAATTTATATACAAAATAACAAGAATCTGGGAGATAATCGGGTAGCCATATCTCCTTTAAATAAACAAACACGCATCGATTTACGCAACTAAGGACGGCAAGTCTATGTAACGGCCAGTTACGAATACACGAAAGATTCGTACAACGAAATATGCGTACACCAGGAATATTGCGAAAGATGCGTACAGGATTAAGTTTTGACAGGTGACGAGGGTAAGCTATGACGTCAGAACTTTGTGACAAGCGAAAAATTCGTACAACTACATTTAGGCGAACACGGATCTTTTAAAATCATTGCGCTACATAAATAGTTTACCTCTGAGCTAAACGTAGATGTCGCTTAGTTCCACGGGGCTGGAGATCCTTTAAAACTTTATCTATTAAACATGATTTCCATCACACGTTTACAGACTTTGAAGTGGCCAAATGACATAGATATGTTGCGCTATCATTTTGGCGTATTTAAAATCAGCTTATAGCCTCAGTAGTTTTTGGGTTGTTTTATATTTTTAATTGAACTTTTTTTACAGATTTTTTAAAATTTTAATCTATTTTACAACTTGACCAATTTATTTGAGCTTACCGTCTGATTACTTGGGTCTAGTCGAAATCATTTTTTTTATGTAGGAACAAAAAGGAACATTAAAAAACGTTAGTTTGCAGTTTCTAGGTATTTTTTCTGTTTTTTTTTTTTTGTTGTTTTGTTTTGTTTTATTTAATTCTTTCATCCAACTTAATATACTTTCTTTTTCTTCTCTTTCCTTCTAAGTGTGTCATGTGCATAGGAGTCGAAGTTTCAGCGTCTTTTGATAAGTCTCTCGATTAAACCCATCTTATCACCTCGACAGCAAAAGGCAAAGTGACCACTGACAAAGTGGAAACCTTTTTTTGACCCATTTTGACTGGGAAAATCCAAAACCTTGAAAGTTATTAGCAAATAGTTTAGGGGTAGATGACCTAGTTGACACTGGAGTCTGGTTTGTACGCTTTTCTCGCTTGTCAAATTTATTACTAACCCTCGTCAATTGCTATTGTTTCCTCGCGTACTCATATCTCGCTGTACGCATCTTTTGCGGTACGCATTTTTCGTGCCACCTTCCGTAGGTCATCAGGTGGATATATTTACAAATACTTTTCAACGTCCTTCCCTTTTGTTTTCACCCTTGGGAGTCTGGATCTACAAAACCAGCCCTACCCTCATGAGGGCCATTCTCTAGTGAACCCCCTTCGTCTCCCGTGCGTACATTCCAACCCTCATTATCAAAATTACTAATGTCCTACTGATAAAACTATTATCTTTACCACTTCCATCACCATAACTGATTTTAGAGCAATGGTAAGTATGTGCTAAACTATTTGAGGTAAGGCAGAGGCAAGAGTTGGTCTTTAATCAATAAACTAGTGAGGATAGAATATATCCACTTCCAAACCTCAATAAAAATTTATTAATTTATTATTATTATGGTTTGTATTACTATTAGACTATTGTTGTTCTTGTCATTCTTCTTCTTCGTTTCCTTCTTCTTAATTTTCTTAGAATTACTATTTTGTAATGATCATCATGGCCACGGATTGGTTGAGCCGCAACTATCTTCGTCCACCCCCAATAAATCCTCCCCACTCGAGACCGTCCTGCAGCTGTTTCGCCAATGAGTCCCCGACTGGTTACATTACTACGAGGATATTTATTTTTATAAAACATGTTATGATTAGTTACATCATTTATTTGTAAACTATTTAAAAAACGTAAGATAATAATACTCAACTCAAGTGTGGTGTCAACACATTTAATATCATAATACTCAATTAGCAGATAAAACAAGTTCATTCTAAAACATAATATAGTCGATTTTCGTATCACGATTCATATGGTTTAATATACCTAATGATGTTGGTACTGTTAGCCAACGAAAAGCTTTGAATTGTAAATTCAATTATAATTCTTGTATTTGGATTTTGACTTAGTTCTTTATTAATACACAAGAATACATATTGCGATATATGTGTGTGTGTGTGTGTGTGTGTGTGTGTGTATGTATATATTTGTATATATATATATATATATATATATATATATATATATATATATATATATATATATATATATATATGTATATGTATATGTATGGTGATATGTTTTCTTGTAATATAGTTAATAAGTTAAAAATATTTCAAAAACAAGAATACATTAATACTATGGATAAATTAAATAATAACATAATATGAAAACAGAAAAACGACAATAACATTGTACAAAATACGAGAGAAAAATTTGGAAAACTTTTACATTCACTGGTAACGAAATAAATAAAATTACAAGATTATTTAAAGAAACAAATTTACAAATTACATATAAAACTGATAATAAAATTAAAAATTTAATAAACAATAACAATAATCAAAATAATATGCACTAAATAAATGGAGTATATAATATAAAATGTCAAGGTTGTAATAAATTATATTTAGGACAAACAAAAAAGAAATTAAAAGAAAGATACAAAGAACATTTAAACTCTTTTAAACCAAACATATACAAATCAAATTTAGCTACTCATTTTATTAATAATGGATACGAATTTCCTGAAATAGAAAATATGAAATTAATAAAAGAATTAAATAAAGGATTAAAAATGAATATATTTGAAACATTGGAAATTTATAAGCATAAAGTTAAAGACAAATTAATTGATGAACAAACTCAAGTGAGATCAAGACACCAAACTGTTTATAAGGTCATTGGTGTTGTAGAAAAAATTACATAAAGTGCAATACTTATAAAGATATGGTTGTTTGTAGTACATATGATTTAATTTTTGTAAAAATATTTTGTTAGATAATTATTTTTTCTGAAGATGCTGGTACTGTTTTATCGGCGAAAAGCTTTGAATATTATATGTATTAAAAGTATTCTTGTTTTTGAAATATTTTAAATGTATTAATTATATATATATATATATATATATATATATATAGGGGATGGCAGCAAATAGTCCCAGCTCCAGGGCTCAACCAGAGCCTGTATAACGATCGGTATTCCATTTGGGAGAGGTATAGAATTTAGTGCGTGGATACATTTCCATCCCTCACTAAACAAGTCATATTTCCAGAGTTTCTAAAATACGTCAATTCCATGTTCCAAAGATTTTATTGCCATTTATTTAGGCCCCCTTATTTTATATTAGCAAAGCGTTAGATGGACCGGAGTTCATAAACTCCTTTTAAAACAACGCAAGACCTTGGAAGTTACAAGCGCTAGTATTTCTGTCGTACGTAAGTTGTATCACGTGGTCTCAAAGGGAAAACGTGATTTTGTAAAGGTAAAGAAAAAATGTAAAATTTAAATATGATATTATAATCAAAACGTTGATTAGTAAAAGACAAGAACCCTGCGTTGTAAAACAAGATAAAACATTTAATCACTTAATTACAGCAAGAGGCTGGCGGCTGTCGTTAATATTTTAATGGCCTTTACTTGGCCTGAGAACTTCGCAGAAGACATGTTGTAACCAAATGTAAAGAATCTTGTTTTTACGTTGAATTCATTTCATTCTTTAGTTTTAAAAGTGTTTCTTGGAATGCAGTGGATTCTCGGAAGCGTTTGAAAATTCGAACTCTCGGTTTGTAAGTAATCAGATTTCGTTTGAAAGTCCTCTGACGAAAGCACATGTCAACTCATTTCACAATATTCAATCGCTTCTATTAGCGCACACTACTAAACCTCAGTATCCTCAGCGAAATACGGGTTATCAACCTACCCCTATGAGTATTTCCACTAGACAGACAGACAGGCCTTCTAGACAAACGAATTTGTATCAAATGACCGGACAAGGAGCTGAAAAAGACGATTACACTATGTACCAGACTAATGGACAAGAATCATTCGCTTTTGAAGAAGATCTCGGGAAAGAAGAGTACTTCGAAGAATCCCAAAATTTAACAGACAACTACGAAGAAGAGACCGTTAAAATAGATCAGGACGATTTTTTAGGACATACGAGCCTCGGAATCGATTTTCAATAATGAATCTACAAAGCGAAAATAACGAGCTACCATTTATATACGACACAGACACCAAATCTAGAATATTAATTGACACAGACAGTACTAGATCATTTATGCGAAAATCTTTAGGCTGGAAAAATTTTAAAACAAGCATAAAAAAAGAGCCGTTTGAAGTAATCACCGCACACGGCACGTCAAAAGAAAATTTTTGCTGCACCATACCTCTGTTGTCTAAAAAAGCAATCAAATTTTATTTATTTGACTTTCATCAGAATTTCGACCTATTACTCGGGCTAGACAATATAAAGGATTTAGGAATAAGCTTAGACTTTATAAATAATAAATTAATACTTTGTGATGAAGAAATCCCTATTCAATATTTTAACACTGAAAAAGGAAGTTGTAATAAAACGAACAGCACGTCAATAAAGCAGGAACAATTTAGTTATGTTATACAAGCCCGCACTAGCCAAACAGTTAAATTAAAAATACAAAATATTCATAATGGAGAAGGTATTTTACCACACAAACAAGTGAACGGATTAGAAATTCCGCAGTGTATAGTTTCAGTGCATAAGGGTGAAGCCTATTGCCCTATTATAAACAATACGGAAGAAAATGTAAAATTAACAATAAGTAAACCATTAGAGGTAAAATCTTTAGAGGAATATAATATTTTCAAACCTGATGCAATTCAAAGGAACACTAATTTCAATATATTCGATTATAAACAAACAAAATCAGGAAGTAAAAATTTCGATTTATCAAAATTTAGGATGGAACATATGAACTTAGAAGAAAAATCCGGCGTAACAAATTTATTAAAAGAATATGCTGATTTATTTCATATTGATGGAAACAATTTAACCTTTACCAATCAGATAAAACATGTTATTAGGACTACTGACGAAATTCCCGTATACTCTAGGAATTACAGATAAACAGAATATATATATACTACAGATAAACTATATATATATATATAGGGGATGGCAGCAAATAGTCCCAGCTCCAGGGCTCAACCAGAGCCTGTATAACGATCGGTATTCCATTTGGGAGAGGTATAGAATTTAGTGCGTGGATACATTTCCATCCCTCACTAAACACGTCATATTTCTAGAGTTTCTAAAATACGTCAATTCCATGTTCCAAAGATTTTATTGCCATTTATTTAGGCTCCCTTATTTTATATTAGCAAAGCGTTAGATGGACCGGAGTTCATAAACTCCTTTTAAAACAACGCAAGGCCTTGGAAGTTACAAGCGCTAGTATTTCTGTCGTACGTAAGTTGTATCACGTGGTCTCAAAGGGAAAACGTGATTTTGTAAAGGTAAAGAAAAAATGTAAAATTTAAATATGATATTATAATCAAAACGTTGATTAGTAAAAGACAAGAACCCTGCGTTGTAAAACAAGATAAAACATTTAATCACTTAATTACAGCAAGAGGCTGGCGGCTGTCGTTAATATTTTAATGGCCTTTACTTGGCCTGAGAACTTCGCAGAAGACATGTTGTAACCAAATGTAAAGAATCTTGTTTTTACGTTGAATTCATTTCATTCTTTAGTTTTAAAAGTGTTTCTTGGAATGCAGTGGATTCTCGGAAGCGTTTGAAAATTCGAACTCTCGGTTTGTTTGTAATCAGATTTCGTTTGAAAGTCCTCTGACGAAAGCACATGTCAACTCATTTCACAATATTCAATCGCTTCTATTAGAGCATACTCCCCTTATAAATATCTAGTACAAATTTTCAATCGTTAATAAATTGGGCTTTTATAAATCTAGACTATTTCAAACAATTTTTTTTAACCTATAGTGGATGACAATTATGTTAATACAGTTTCTTACAAATATTTATTCATTAATTTAAATTTTAAAAAAACGTAATGCCCTAATCGGATTTGAATTGAGGCGCTAGATGTTTGAAATCCAGCACTTTGCCACTAATTCAACTTTTCCATAGCTAGAAATTAATTACTTAAAGGCTATATGAAATTATAAGCGAAAGGTTCTTTGCAATAATGAAGTAATACAAGAGATAGAGAGCCTGAGATGTTATAGACCACCATCGGCTTCATATATTATAAACGTAAAAAAAGCGAATAAATAGCAACAAAAATAATAGTTCAATACCATATACTGTACAACATAAAGAGGATAATTGAAAATTTGTAGGAAATTCGCACTCTATATTTTGCTTAATAATATACGTCTTGCATATGTATTTTCATATTTATATTAATTAACATTATAAAATTTTAAAAAACTAAAATAAAATTTTTCTTAGTCGACCTCAGTAGGAATTTATTTCAAATTGTTTTTCTATATTACTTGTTTTTTATTCTTCCCAGGGTTTCATAAATGTTTAGCTCAAAGGAATAAATTAACTTTCAGAAAATACAAGTTTTTCAGAGGGGGGACAAAAGACCTTTTTGGTATACCCCTCCTCAGAGTGCATAGTAAAGTTTTTTTTCAAATCTTTTATATTCTACGAAACTTCTTAATATGTGTCAATTTTTTAACAAATTTTATTTTCTTTTCAAATTCTCTCTCTTAAAATATTAAAATATAAATTTCAGATAGTTTTCATAAAAAAAAACGATTTCACAAAAGACTTGAACTAATAACAAATAAGACTTTAATGCCATAAATAAGACTCCAATAAATAAGACTACAATGTCTTTAGAGACTTTAATCTGCTTAACCCTTAACTAACACCATGTTAAAACATTACTTAACAAACACCATACGTCTGACAGACACCATTATGTATTTTGGAATTAGTAATCATTAAACACTTTTAAAAACATATTTTAATGACATAATCTTAATATATTAGTGCGTTTTACAAAGTGATGCTTAACATCGATTAAAAATAATTTAATATTACTAACAAAAAAACTTTCTTTACCGGAAAATTGGTTTTTCTTTAAAATATTTATTTTGTAATCTAAACATCGTAATTTGTGATAATGTAAAGCTATTTCAATGTCGTAGAGACCAGCATTTCATCAACGCACATCGTTGGGCCAGGAGAATAAAGGAGTCGGGAGTTCTCAGAAAATTTATTAAATATTTTGGAAACTGCAGCTGTAGGGTCCTCATCTTTCCTTCCTTCACGATCAACAGGGTTGTCAAATCGTAATGCCAACAATAAAAATAAAAATCTATTTCTGGACATTGCACAACGAAATATGTCTCGACCTGTTCCAACAGTACAATAAAAACTGTCAATTGACTCGTTGCTAGATTTGAAAATAGCCGTATATATCAAAAGTCCGATGAAACCTTTCAACTCTATCATATACAAATCAGATGAGTAAGATTGAGGTTTTAAAAATTACTCCTGATCGAAGTAATCATTTTGTTTGTCCACATAATAATTTCATTCAAAATGTCATTAGAAAACAAAAGTCCCCACACGTCCTCAACAGTAGGGTTAGTTCCCAATTTGTTTGCAGGAGCTTTTAGACCTGGTAACTGCACAATTATATTATGCCTTCTTGTTCTAACATTTAGAGGCTGGTGCACTTTATTCCATTTAAATTGTGTTCTGTTACGTATTTTTTTTCCATAGAAAAAACCATCTTCTAGAAGCAGGGGTTCAATACTAGAAGAATCTATCACACCTGGATGCTCGTTAGATGACTCTTAGTACACATCATCATTTTCTTCGCCCTCCTGTTCTGATTCGGAATCGTGTTTGCTATCATATTGATAATCTGGATCTCTATCGCTGTCGTATGGATCAGGTTCTAAAGATCCTTCCACAACATCATACACCAAATTCTCAAGATCGTTATTGAACCCATCACTATTCACAGTTACTAAGTTCATAATTGGTCTTCCATGTGATGGACCAGGTTTATCAGAGTTTTGATAATCCATATTTATTAAAAAAGAAACGTAAAAAAGCACACACTTACACTAAAAACACTATATACAAAGTTTGGAATGAACGAATAATGTTACTTAACAGACACGATACGTCTGAGAGACGGGAGAATGGGACGCACTACACTAAAATGGCTTTGGAAAAGGCAAACGCAGACAAAAACAAACAGGACCTTCACTACACAAACTATACCACTCACCTGAAAGGTAGAAGGGTTGGGGACGCACAAAAAATTCGTAGGCGGAAGATACACGCAATTTTAAAATTCGCGAGCGTCTCTGAGACGTATGGTGTCAGTAAAGGGTTAAATTACATCGGCATGGTCGCGTATTTGAGAAATAAAACCACCGAAGGACGCTAAGTGTAATAGCTGTAACTCAGGCCTACATCCATGTCAGGATCGCTGTAACAGACGGTGTAGTTCTTAACGGACATTAAAAAATGTCTCTTTCTATTATTTATTTGAGGAATTGTAGTTTATCGAATAAAATTTTAAAGTATGCTTTTAAGGCAGGTTATCCTAAACGAATGCCTATACATATACTTTATTTTATTGCTCATTTACTAGTCAACTCTAAATATGGAATGCATTTAAATTGGGAACAAATTTAATTTATTCATTTTGGTCAACTTGCATTGGAATGGCAGATCTTGTGTTGAATGGGCTAATTTAGTATTTAATTTTAAACATTGCTTTAGGGTGTAAGTTATCTTCCATTCTTCACAGAATGTCAATATCCAATTTCACCACAAAAAAGGAATTCCTGGATACGTTACTGTGTTTGTTAAAAAGGTTTTCTATACATGACATTTTTTTATTAATTTATTGTCCTGAAAAGAGTCATTGGCGTTTTATGTGAAAATGATTAAAATTGGAAACTAAAAATATTAACGATTATTAATTATTAAATTACTAACATTAATATTATTAATGATTAAAAAATATTGACAAGAGAAGTGATATTATGGTTCCTTACAAGCGTTTGTAATGTTTAATTACACGCGAGACATAAATTACCGTCTTTTTAGCTCGGTCAGTTTTAGATTCGATTTTTTTAGATTATTTAGTTTTTCTTTAAATAGTAACAATGTAATTTATTTCTCATAGAAATCTCTCAACAAAGAGCATGTTTCTTATCCTCTCATAGACGTCTTTACACATCACACAGATTGATAGCGTTTTGTAAGTAGCTCAGTGGATTAGTAATGTGTATTTATGACGTCACTATTTATACATTTAACTTTATTAATTTATTCGACATCAAAATGCTAATCTACTTTAAAGAAGAACATTCTTAATTAAAATAAAAGCCTGTATTACCGTAGGTGTGAGGTCGTGATGCAAACTCAGCTGCAGCTTGGCCACGTGGAAGGCTACTGGGTAAGGAGGAACTATTTTATTGGTTTCTGGGTTCTGAAGTTCCTGACAGAGCGTGTGGGAACCCAGCCAGAAGTCGTTGCCGAAGAAGAACTGTGAAGAATATCGCCCACTAGCATCAGTCACTGTAGGCAAAAAAAAAAAAAAACAGTAAACATTACAATCCAGTTTAAAACTGTTTTTTACAAAAGAAATATAATTAGTAAATATAGGTTTCTAATGTTTTCTTTAAATTGTTTTTCTCAGTAAAACTTCTTTTGCCGTCTTTGAACAGAAATATAATCCGAGGAAATATCTTCGAGTTGGCGTCACGCCCTAACAAGGGATTCTCAATCTTTCGGGCTCTGCCCGCCCCCCTTTGTAACATTGACATGAGGTCGTGCCCCCTTCCATTTATATTTGGCCAAGATTTACAATCAAATGTGAAACTAAAGCTAGTTTCCTCTATTAAACATCAAATTGTATATAACTTTTAATATATATATTCATATTATATAAATATATCGAAATCTTGTTGCTGTTCATGACGAGCTGGTTGTTAATTACTTATTACACTTTAATATTACTTGCGACCAGACTTTTTGTTAACTAAAGGTTGTTAAATTGTTAACTTACACTTGGAGGAAACGTTTCCGTTTTACGACTTCTTCAGCCTCGTATTTTTGCCGCAGGAATGCTGCAGTTGTACTTTTTTGGTACCAATTTACCAATTCAATACTACTATTGAATCCACCTTCGCAAATCACCTCAAGGACAATTAACACTTATGCGATAGTATGGAAAATAGCATTAACATCCTCCACACATGCAACAAAGGCCATACATTAAACATATAGAACAATATAAAATATACAGACATAGTAACACACATAAAAATGACATCCTAAATGAACAAACAAGGCACAGATCACACATACTCTTCGATCACATCAATTCTAACATTCAAAAATTGGTACCAAAAAAGCAAAACTGCAGCAAACCAAGGAGAAAAAATATGAGGTTGAAGATGTCATAAGACGAAAACGTTTCCTCCAATTGTAAGTTAACGATTTAACAACTAAAAGTTAACAAAAAGTCTGGTCACAAGTAATATCAAAGTGTAATAAGTAATATAAATATACTTAACCCTACAACTGATGATGTTGCAGTCATACAGTTAAAGACTGATTCGGGCCTCGCACAACATATTTCTTGGAAAATTAATAATATACGCAACGTAGGTAAAAATATGTTATACACACACACACACATATATATATATATATATATATATATATATATATAATGAGAGAGAGAGAGAGAGAGAGAGAGAGACCTATATATGTTTTATATATAATGTTATTAAAATAATAGTTATCTAAACAAAATAAGTTTAGTGGATATACTCTAATGTTATGGGCAATGTCGAGAGGACATTGTGTTCATAGGATATAGGTAGGATATATAGGTACATTGCATCTTAGAAAAAAGTACATTTTACACTGCGAACAGAAATGTACGACGATGTAACTAAACACAATCCCAGAAGTAGGAAATAAGTCATTCTACATATTAAATAAAAACAAGTAAATACAACATACAATTTTTAAAGTCAATTTGTACTTAGGTCAAGAGAGGAAAATTTTATTTTAGTATTTTTTTTAATAAATAATAACAATTAGTTTGAATAATGTGACAACCTATGCGTTAAAACTTCTGTTCTATCACACAACCTATAACATAAAATCAACTGTTTATCACTTATATTAAGCCAAATGTGACGAAATAATTATATTGCATACCTTGCCCCTATAGTGAAAAGCGTTTTATTCCTATGAAACTATATTTAATTCTTTATTACATTCAATTAATGAATAAATATTTGGAAAAACTGTATCAACATCAATTGCCACTCACTACAAATTTAAAAAAATTATATTTGAACTTGAGTGGATGAATAAAAAGTTTTTTATTAACGACTGAAAATTTGAACAAGATATGTATAAGGAGAGTGTGAACTAATAAAAGTAATTGAAAATGGGGCAAAAAAAGAATAAAACGTGCTAAGTAGCGCGATGACAGGAATTGATAAAACATCGAGCGGAAGGAAATTGGAATATAGATAAAACACTTGGACTTTCTAATTGTTCACAGTAAAACCAAATATGGCAGACATCGACTAAGGAAATGTTCTCCGCCCAAGTGTATACAGGTCATGCTTAATCAACACTCCATAGGAGCTGAAATACACTAAAACCACTCTAATTTAATTAATATTTAAATTTTATACCTCCTTCGTAAACAAATTACTATTACAATTTTAAAATCATTGCCTTAGCTACAATTAAAAGACCATCCTAATTGTACAAAATATAAGTGTTACTAATAGAATGAGTAAACATTATGACCAAAGAGGGAAATACTAGCAGCACTAGACGCGGAGGGTGGCAAGTGTCTAATCTTATTATCCCCTACAGAACCAACTTCATGCACAGTTCAAGGCTAGAGTTTAAATCAATCACTACTGAACATTAAGAAAAAGCTCTTGTTGCTAACTAGCTTTTGACTAAGAATGTACAGCTGGTGTGTATATATATATATATATATATATATATATATATATATGATAAATAGTTACTATCTGGAGTACATCCGTTCATTCTGCAGTCCATAAATTCACAGTTCCGACGTTTCGCTAGAATCTCATCCAGCATTTACGAGGTGAACCATACAATAGTGACTCGCTCTTCTACTGTTGTTGGGTTCACCTCGTCAATGCTGGATGATATTCTAGCGAAACGTCGGAACTGCGAATTTATGCACTACAGAATGAACGGATGTACTCCAGATAGTAACTATTCATCATACTTTTCCATCCGTGAAGGAATACGTATCAGCATACACACACACACACACACACATACATATATATATATATATATATATATATATATATATATATGTGTGTGTGTGTGTGTGTGTGTGTGTGTGTGTGTGTGTGTGTGTGTGTGTGTGTGTGTGTGTGTGTGTGTGTGTGTGTGTGTGTGTGTGTGTGTGTGTGTGTGTGTGTGTGTGTGTGTGTGTGTGTGTGTGTGTGTGTGTGTGTGTATAGGTCTTTGGGGCCACATTCACATATACAGGGTACAACATAAAAGGAATAACTAAAACACTAAAAAATAATAATATTAACATATCTTACAAAAACACAGGAAACATAATCAATAAAAAACAAACGGGAAAAAGAATATGTCCCACACTTAATAACAGAATATACAAGAATGAATGCCCAAACTGTAATAAAATATACATAGGCCAAACAAAGAAGAAATTAAAAGACAGATATCAAGAACACCTCAATGCATACCTCAAACCTGAAACTTATAACTCAAACTTAGTTACACACGCCATCAAAAAACAAACACACATTCCCCACATAAGAAAACGTACACCTAACAAAAAAAGTACAAAAAGACCTCAAAATGAAAATCTGGGAATAACTACAAATTTATAAACATAAAAATAATATTATAAACGAACAAATACAAATAAAATCAAAAAACGATAAATTATTCAACCTAATAGACAAATTTAACCCCAAGACAAACTTAAAAGACTCGCACAGTGCAGTGAATCCGAAAATAGAACAATAACGGTACACCACACCTTGTGACAACGGAAATTCTACACAACTCGCAGTCTATTACAACCCCCGGTCAGTGATGCCCGATGAAGGAGATACTACCAATCTTGAAAGTTAACTGGCATAAATACCAAGTAGGATTCTTAATGAAGTACATATAGTGAAAGTAATATATAAATAAATATATATATATATATATATATATATATATATATATATATATATATATATATTAAAACAACATAGGTTATTCAAATACAAGAATATTTATTAATTTATATCCAAAGCTTTTCGTTGGTAAACAGTACCAACATCATCAGGAATGAAAATTACAATAATGTAAGCTATAGGCCTAAAACACATGTTCATATATATATATATATATATATATATATATATATATATATATATATATATATATATATATATAGGCCTATATCTTGTTCAAATTTCCAGATGATATAATTTACAAAGGGGCAAGGTATGCAATATAGTTGTTTCATCCAATTCGGCTTCAAATAAGTGGTAACACACGATTTCATAAAACAGCTGATTTTATGTTACAGGTTATGTGGTAGAACGCATAGTTTTGTGGTAGAACGCATAAGTGGGAATTGACTTTCAAACATTTTTTGTTTATATTAGGGTTTACTTGATTTTGGAGAACAGTTGTTTGGTCTTTTTACTGGCTTCTAGTTCCTGTCATCAACATTGTAAAACTCAACCTTTTCCGTTACTTTATCCTCATAAGACATATTTAAATACGGTTTCCCAGTATAAATTTATCACTATCCACCAAATGAACATAAAAAGATTTTATGAGAATCGTATTATTTCACGTATTCTTTCATTTGGAATATTTACCTCACGAGCCGCAATTTACCTCATGCTGTTTATCTTACATCTACGAATTTGTTGGTAATATTTCCTTCAACACATCCTTCTTTCCACCATTTTAAAGATTTTTCTCTCTGGATATTTTGATTTGTTTAATGTCAAAATCCTCTTTTTCAAATAGATCTTTACATTTTAATTTATAATAATATTTACCAATGTATTAAAAATATTCAGAAAAAGATTGTTATCACAACAACTTTCAAAATAATTTGTTACTAAATACTCTGTTCTGGTATTCAAGTTGAAAAGACAGCATTATTATATTAATTATTCAAACTTCTTGAACCGTAAAAATTCCCCGTGAATTCCGCTAAATTAGTCAGTTCGCGAAACTGTTGCTTCTCCTAAGGAAAAAGTTATGAGTGTGCGAGCGTAACGATTTAGAGGAAGAGTTTTGCGTAACAACCGACCGCGTCTTCGGAAGAGGTTCACTGGACGCAGGAAGTGCGTGCGGAAGCGTCCTCGCAGAGATAAGGACAAGCCAGGCACCGATTACGCACTCTAAGTAGCCACCAAATCGAAGCCGCTTTCTCCTAGATTAGCGGTCAAGTTCGGCTGTGTGTTCGGACGGTTGCTGTTCTGCTTCGTGATAATCGACAACATTTGTTTCACTGGCAGGCGTGTGTGTGAGGTGCCTCGTTAGAAAGGCTTGTTATAGCAACTAAAACTTGAAAGTTGCTCCCCGCTTCTTCCTGCCATGTAATGCTGACGCAATTGTATTTCCTGATCTTCTTTTTCTGACCTTAAAAGTGGATTGCAGCAGAATGATGCGTAAGAGCATTATATGTGTGTGTGTGTGTGTATTTTTTGTGTTATGTTGTGTGTGTGTGTGTGTGTGTTGTGTTTGTTTGTGTGTGTGTATTTGTTGTGTTATGTTATGTGTGTGTGTGTGTGTGTGTGTGTGTGTGTGTGTGTGTGTGTGTGTGTGTGTGTGTGTGTGTGTGTGTGTGTGTGTGTGTGTGTGGTGTGTGTGTGTGTGTGTTGTGTTTGTGTGTGTGAGTGTGTGTGTGTGTGTGTTGTGTTTGTGTGTGTGTGTGTGTTGTGTTTGTGTGTGTGTGTGTGTGTTTGTGTGTATTTGTTGTGTTATGTTGTGTGTGTGTGTGTGTGTGTGTGTGTTTGTGTGTGTGTGTGTGTGTGTGTGTGTGTGTGTGTGTGTGTGTGTGTGTGTGTGTGTGTGTGTGTGTGTGTGTGTGTGTGTGTGTGTGTGTGTGTGTGTGTGTGTGAGTGTGTGTGTGTGTGTGTGTGTGTGTGTGTGTGTGTGTGTGTGTGTGTGTGTGTGTGTGTGTGTGTGTGTGTGTGGGGGGGGGGGTGTGTGTGTGTGTGTTGTGTTTGTGTGTGTGTGTGTGTGTGTGTGTGTGTGTGTGTGTGTGTGTGTGTGTGTGTGTTTTCAACGATTTTTATAGTTTCGCTCAATTTTCTAATTTAAACCGAATCATTTAATACGTAACCGGTACGTTTCGGATAATTTTTATCTTCTTTTTGCTGTTAAAAGAAAATGAAATATAAAGAAAAGGCAAACAGTACTGTAAAGACCTTCCACAAAATTCTTACAAATTAATCAAATTCAGTAGAGTTAAAATGAATAATTATATTAATTTCAGGGTTAAAATATGAGTTTTTTAAAACAAAAAAGAAAATAGAAGTAGCCGATCCTGCTAACGGAATATTTTCATTTATCCTTATTTCCAGAGGACTATGTCCTTCCTAAGCCCTACTTAATTATTTTTACCATTTCACATCCTTACAAGGGATGAAACCGTATAGGCGCCTCATTATGATTCTTAGATGGTATGTCTACCTCAAACAGCATAAGCGACCCTCTAACATTCCAAGCGATGTCATTATTTCCCGTAAACCCAGTACCAAGGATCATTAAGTCCTCTCTTTAACTTCACCTATTCCATCTACCATTCCTTGTCTTCCTTCTCACAAGCGGTTCTAACGGATACTCTTATTATACCTACCCACCTCCAGGAGATGTGTAGTTTATACAAGATGGAAATTATCAGAAACCCGTCAGCTACACATGGAATGATTCAGCTAGGAAAGGCATAATGTATTATATACACACAGCAGTAGGGTATACTCCGAAGTACAAAAAACCTATGGAATATTTATTTAATTCCTTCTATTAGTATACATTCTCCTTATATCTTGTTCAAAATTACCTCGTAATTTTGTTTAAAAAATTATCTTGTTCAAATTTTCAATCGTTATTAAAATATTCTTATTTTCGTCCATTTAAGTTCAAACATATTTGTTCAAACTTGTAGTGAATAAAACGTTGTTAATACAGTTTTAAAAAATATTACTTTCATTAATTAAATTTATTGAATTAATTTTAGTTTTATATGAGAGAGAACTTATAATAGCGGCAAAACTTCACAAAAAGGGCAAGCTCTGCAATATAGTTATTCGTTCCATTTTGCTTAAGACAAGTGCTAACATAGGATTTTATAAAACAGCTGATTTTATGTTATAGGTTATGTGGTAGGACAGATGTTTTAACGCAAGGGTTATGAAAATTTATTAAATTCCTAAAATTAGTTCACACTCTTCTTATATCTAACTTGTTCAAATTGTCAATCGTTAATAAAATACTCTTTATTCGTCCATTCAAGTTCAAATATAATTTTTAAACTTGTACTAGGTGACACTTAATATTACTAGTAAAAAAAATTTAATTCAATTATTAAATACCATGAATTAATTTTAGTTTTATATGGAAACAAACTTTCTCAAAAGAGTCAAGCTATGCAATATAGTTATTCTAAAACAGCTGATTTTATGTTATAGGTTATGTGGTAGGACAGATGTTTTAACGCAAGGGTTATGAAAATTTATTCAATTCCTAAAATTAGTTCACACTCTTCTTATATCTAACTTCTTCAAATTGTCAATCGTTAATAAAATACTCTTTATTCGTCCATTCAAGTTCAAATATAATTTTTAAACTTGTACTAGGTGACACTTAATATTACTAGTAAAAAAAATTTAATTCAATTATTAAATACCATGAATTAATTTTAGTTTTATATGGAAACAAACTTTCTCAAAAGAGTCAAGCTATGCAATATAGTTATTCTAAAACAGCTGATTTTATGTTATAGGTTATGTGGTAGGACAGATGTTTTAACGCAAGGGTTATGAAAATTTATTCAATTCCTACAATTAGTTCACACTCTTCTTATATCTAACTGCTTCAAATTGTCAATCGTTAATAAAATACTCTTTATTCGTCCACAAGTTCAAATATAATTTTTAAACTTGTAGTAGGTTACACTTAATATTACTAGTAAAAAAAATTTAATTCAATTATTAAATACCATGAATTAATTTTAGTTTTATATGGAAACAAACTTTCTCAAAAGAGTCAAGCTTGCAATATAGTTATTCTAAAACAGCTGATTTTATGTTATAGGTTATGTGGTAGGACAGATGTTTTAACGCAAGGGTTATGAAAATTTATTAAATTCCTAAAATTAGTTCACACTCTTCTTATATCTAACTTGTTCAAATTGTCAATCGTTAATAAAATACTCTTTATTCGTCCATTCAAGTTCAAATATAATTTTTAAACTTGTAGTAGGTTACACTTAATATTACTAGTAAAAAAAATTTAATTCAATTATTAAATACCATGAATTAATTTTAGTTTTATATGGAAACAAACTTTCTCAAAAGAGTCAAGCTTGCAATATAGTTATTCTAAAACAGCTGATTTTATGTTATAGGTTATGTGGTAGGACAGATGTTTTAACGCAAGGGTTATGAAAATTTATTCAATTCCTAAAATTAGTTCACACTCTTCTTATATCTAACTTGTTCAAATTGTCAATCGTTAATAAAATACTCTTTATTCGTCCATTCAAGTTCAAATATAATTTTTAAACTTGTACTAGGTGACACTTAATATTACTAGTAAAAAAAAATTTAATTCAATTATTTAATACCATGAATTAATTATAGTTTTATATGGAAACAAACTTTCTCAAAAGAGTCAAGCTATGCAATATAGTTATTCTAAAACAGCTGATTTTATGTTATAGGTTATGTGGTAGGACAGATGTTTTAACGCAAGGGTTATGAAAATTTATTCAATTCCTACAATTAGTTCACACTCTTCTTATATCTAACTTCTTCAAATTGTCAATCGTTAATAAAATACTCTTTATTCGTCCATTCAAGTTCAAATATAATTTTTAAACTTGTACTAGGTGACACTTAATATTACTAGTAAAAAAAATTTAATTCAATTATTACATACCATGAATTAAGTTTAGTTTTAAATGGAAACAAACTTTCTCAAAAGAGTCAAGCTATGCAATATAGTTATTCTAAAACAGCTGATTTTATGTTATAGGTTATGTGGTAGGACAGATGTTTTAACGCAAGGGTTATGAAAATTTATTAAATTCCTACAATTAGTTCACACTCTTCTTATATCTAACTTGTTCAAATTGTCAATCGTTAATAAAATACTCTTTATTCGTCCACAAGTTCAAATATAATTTTTAAACTTGTACTAGGTGACACTTAATATTACTAGTAAAAAAAAATTAATTCAATTATTAAATACCATGAATTAATTTTAGTTTTATATGGAAACAAACTTTCTCAAAAGAGTCAAGCTATGCAATATAGTTATTCTAAAACAGCTGATTTTATGTTATAGGTTATGTGGTAGGACAGATGTTTTAACGCAAGGGTTATGAAAATGTATTCAATTCCTACAATTAGTTCACACTCTTCTTATATCTAACTTCTTCAAATTGTCAATCGTTAATAAAATACTCTTTATTCGTCCATTGAAGTTCAAATATAATTTTTAAACTTGTACTAGGTGACACTTAATATTACTAGTAAAAAAAAATTAATTCAATTATTAAATACCATGAATTAATTTTAGTTTTATATGGAAACAAACTTTCTCAAAAGAGTCAAGCTATGCAATATAGTTATTCTAAAACAGCTGATTTTATGTTATAGGTTATGTGGTAGGACAGATGTTTTAACGCAAGGGTTATGAAAATTTATTCAATTCCTAAAATTAGTTCACACTCTTCTTATATCTAACTTCTTCAAATTGTCAATCGTTAATAAAATACTCTTTATTCGTCCACAAGTTCAAATATAATTTTTAAACTTGTACTAGGTGACACTTAATATTACTAGTAAAAAAAAATTAATTCAATTATTAAATACCATGAATTAATTTTAGTTTTATATGGAAACAAACTTTCTCAAAAGAGTCAAGCTATGCAATATAGTTATTCTAAAACAGCTGATTTTATGTTATAGGTTATGTGGTAGGACAGATGTTTTAACGCAAGGGTTATGAAAATGTATTCAATTCCTACAATTAGTTCACACTCTTCTTATATCTAACTTCTTCAAATTGTCAATCGTTAATAAAATACTCTTTATTCGTCCATTCAAGTTCAAATATAATTTTTAAACTTGTACTAGGTGACACTTAATATTACTAGTAAAAAAAATTTAATTCAATTATTACATACCATGAATTAAGTTTAGTTTTAAATGGAAACAAACTTTCTCAAAAGAGTCAAGCTATGCAATATAGTTATTCTAAAACAGCTGATTTTATGTTATAGGTTATGTGGTAGGACAGATGTTTTAACGCAAGGGTTATGAAAATTTATTCAATTCCTAAAATTAGTTCACACTCTTCTTATATCTAACTTCTTCAAATTGTCAATCGTTAATAAAATACTCTTTATTCGTCCATTCAAGTTCAAATATAATTTTTAAACTTGTACTAGGTGACACTTAATATTACTAGTAAAAAAAAATTAATTCAATTATTAAATACCATGAATTAATTTTAGTTTTATATGGAAACAAACTTTCTCAAAAGAGTCAAGCTATGCAATATAGTTATTCTAAAACAGCTGATTTTATGTTATAGGTTATGTGGTAGGACAGATGTTTTAACGCAAGGGTTATGAAAATTTATTCAATTCCTACAATTAGTTCACACTCTTCTTATATCTAACTTCTTCAAATTGTCAATCGTTAATAAAATACTCTTTATTCGTCCATTCAAGTTCAAATATAATTTTTAAACTTGTACTAGGTGACACTTAATATTACTAGTAAAAAAAATTTAATTCAATTATTAAATACCATGAATTAATTTTAGTTTTATATGGAAACAAACTTTCTCAAAAGAGTCAAGCTATGCAATATAGTTATTCTAAAACAGCTGATTTTATGTTATAGGTTATGTGGTAGGACTGATGTTTTAACGCAAGGGTTATGAAAATTTATTCAATTCCTAAAATTAGTTCACACTCTTCTTATATCTAACTGCTTCAAATTGTCAATCGTTAATAAAATACTCTTTATTCGTCCACAAGTTCAAATATAATTTTTAAACTTGTAGTAGGTTACACTTAATATTACTAGTAAAAAAAATTTAATTCAATTATTAAATACCATGAATTAATTTTAGTTTTATATGGAAACAAACTTTCTCAAAAGAGTCAAGCTTGCAATATAGTTATTCTAAAACAGCTGATTTTATGTTATAGGTTATGTGGTAGGACAGATGTTTTAACGCAAGGGTTATGAAAATTTATTAAATTCCTAAAATTAGTTCACACTCTTCTTATATCTAACTTGTTCAAATTGTCAATCGTTAATAAAATACTCTTTATTCGTCCATTCAAGTTCAAATATAATTTTTAAACTTGTAGTAGGTTACACTTAATATTACTAGTAAAAAAAATTTAATTCAATTATTAAATACCATGAATTAATTTTAGTTTTATATGGAAACAAACTTTCTCAAAAGAGTCAAGCTTGCAATATAGTTATTCTAAAACAGCTGATTTTATGTTATAGGTTATGTGGTAGGACAGATGTTTTAACGCAAGGGTTATGAAAATTTATTCAATTCCTAAAATTAGTTCACACTCTTCTTATATCTAACTTGTTCAAATTGTCAATCGTTAATAAAATACTCTTTATTCGTCCATTCAAGTTCAAATATAATTTTTAAACTTGTACTAGGTGACACTTAATATTACTAGTAAAAAAAAATTTAATTCAATTATTTAATACCATGAATTAATTATAGTTTTATATGGAAACAAACTTTCTCAAAAGAGTCAAGCTATGCAATATAGTTATTCTAAAACAGCTGATTTTATGTTATAGGTTATGTGGTAGGACAGATGTTTTAACGCAAGGGTTATGAAAATTTATTCAATTCCTACAATTAGTTCACACTCTTCTTATATCTAACTTCTTCAAATTGTCAATCGTTAATAAAATACTCTTTATTCGTCCATTCAAGTTCAAATATAATTTTTAAACTTGTACTAGGTGACACTTAATATTACTAGTAAAAAAAATTTAATTCAATTATTACATACCATGAATTAAGTTTAGTTTTAAATGGAAACAAACTTTCTCAAAAGAGTCAAGCTATGCAATATAGTTATTCTAAAACAGCTGATTTTATGTTATAGGTTATGTGGTAGGACAGATGTTTTAACGCAAGGGTTATGAAAATTTATTAAATTCCTACAATTAGTTCACACTCTTCTTATATCTAACTTGTTCAAATTGTCAATCGTTAATAAAATACTCTTTATTCGTCCACAAGTTCAAATATAATTTTTAAACTTGTACTAGGTGACACTTAATATTACTAGTAAAAAAAAATTAATTCAATTATTAAATACCATGAATTAATTTTAGTTTTATATGGAAACAAACTTTCTCAAAAGAGTCAAGATATGCAATATAGTTATTCTAAAACAGCTGATTTTATGTTATAGGTTATGTGGTAGGACAGATGTTTTAACGCAAGGGTTATGAAAATGTATTCAATTCCTACAATTAGTTCACACTCTTCTTATATCTAACTTCTTCAAATTGTCAATCGTTAATAAAATACTCTTTATTCGTCCATTCAAGTTCAAATATAATTTTTAAACTTGTACTAGGTGACACTTAATATTACTAGTAAAAAAAAATTAATTCAATTATTAAATACCATGAATTAATTTTAGTTTTATATGGAAACAAACTTTCTCAAAAGAGTCAAGCTATGCAATATAGTTATTCTAAAACAGCTGATTTTATGTTATAGGTTATGTGGTAGGACAGATGTTTTAACGCAAGGGTTATGAAAATTTATTCAATTCCTAAAATTAGTTCACACTCTTCTTATATCTAACTTCTTCAAATTGTCAATCGTTAATAAAATACTCTTTATTCGTCCACAAGTTCAAATATAATTTTTAAACTTGTACTAGGTGACACTTAATATTACTAGTAAAAAAAAATTAATTCAATTATTAAATACCATGAATTAATTTTAGTTTTATATGGAAACAAACTTTCTCAAAAGAGTCAAGCTATGCAATATAGTTATTCTAAAACAGCTGATTTTATGTTATAGGTTATGTGGTAGGACAGATGTTTTAACGCAAGGGTTATGAAAATGTATTCAATTCCTACAATTAGTTCACACTCTTCTTATATCTAACTTCTTCAAATTGTCAATCGTTAATAAAATACTCTTTATTCGTCCATTCAAGTTCAAATATAATTTTTAAACTTGTACTAGGTGACACTTAATATTACTAGTAAAAAAAATTTAATTCAATTATTACATACCATGAATTAAGTTTAGTTTTAAATGGAAACAAACTTTCTCAAAAGAGTCAAGCTATGCAATATAGTTATTCTAAAACAGCTGATTTTATGTTATAGGTTATGTGGTAGGACAGATGTTTTAACGCAAGGGTTATGAAAATTTATTCAATTCCTAAAATTAGTTCACACTCTTCTTATATCTAACTTCTTCAAATTGTCAATCGTTAATAAAATACTCTTTATTCGTCCATTCAAGTTCAAATATAATTTTTAAACTTGTACTAGGTGACACTTAATATTACTAGTAAAAAAAAATTAATTCAATTATTAAATACCATGAATTAATTTTAGTTTTATATGGAAACAAACTTTCTCAAAAGAGTCAAGCTATGCAATATAGTTATTCTAAAACAGCTGATTTTATGTTATAGGTTATGTGGTAGGACAGATGTTTTAACGCAAGGGTTATGAAAATTTATTCAATTCCTACAATTAGTTCACACTCTTCTTATATCTAACTTCTTCAAATTGTCAATCGTTAATAAAATACTCTTTATTCGTCCATTCAAGTTCAAATATAATTTTTAAACTTGTACTAGGTGACACTTAATATTACTAGTAAAAAAAAATTAATTCAATTATTTAATACCATGAATTAATTTTAGTTTTATATGGAAACAAACTTTCCCAAAAGAGTCAAGCTATGCAATATAGTTATTCTAAAACAGCTGATTTTATGTTATAGGTTATGTGGTAGGACAGATGTTTTAACGCAAGGGTTATGAAAATTTATTCAATTCCTACAATTAGTTCACACTCTTCTTATATCTAACTTCTTCAAATTGTCAATCGTTAATAAAATACTCTTTATTCGTCCATTCAAGTTCAAATATAATTTTTAAACTTGTACTAGGTGACACTTAATATTACTAGTAAAAAAAAATTAATTCAATTATTAAATACCATGAATTAATTTTAGTTTTATATGGAAACAAACTTTCTCAAAAGAGTCAAGCTATGCAATATAGTTATTCTAAAACAGCTGATTTTATGTTATAGGTTATGTGGTAGGACAGATGTTTTAACGCAAGGGTTATGAAAATTTATTCAATTCCTACAATTAGTTCACACTCTTCTTATATCTAACTTCTTCAAATTGTCAATCGTTAATAAAATACTCTTTATTCGTCCATTCAAGTTCAAATATAATTTTTAAACTTGTACTAGGTGACACTTAATATTACTAGTAAAAAAAAATTAATTCAATTATTAAATACCATGAATTAATTTTAGTTTTATATGGAAACAAACTTTCTCAAAAGAGTCAAGCTATGCAATATAGTTATTCTAAAACAGCTGATTTTATGTTATAGGTTATGTGGTAGGACAGATGTTTTAACGCAAGGGTTATGAAAATTTATTCAATTCCTAAAATTAGTTCACACTAGTCTTATATCTATCTTCTTCAAATTGTCAATCGTTAATAAAATACTCTTTATTCGTCCATTCAAGTTCAAATATAATTTTTAAACTTGTACTAGGTGACACTTAATATTACTAGTAAAAAAAAATTAATTCAATTATTAAATACCATGAATTAATTTTAGTTTTATATGGAAACAAACTTTCTCAAAAGAGTCAAGCTATGCAATATAGTTATTCTAAAACAGCTGATTTTATGTTATAGGTTATGTGGTAGGACAGATGTTTTAACGCAAGGGTTATGAAAATTTATTCAATTCCTAAAATTAGTTCACACTAGTCTTATATCTAACTTCTTCAAATTGTCAATCGTTAATAAAATACTCTTTATTCGTCCATTCAAGTTCAAATATAATTTTTAAACTTGTACTAGGTGACACTTAATATTACTAGTAAAAAAAAATTAATTCAATTATTAAATACCATGAATTAATTTTAGTTTTATATGGAAACAAACTTTCTCAAAAGAGTCAAGCTATGCAATATAGTTATTCTAAAACAGCTGATTTTATGTTATAGGTTATGTGGTAGGACAGATGTTTTAACGCAAGGGTTATGAAAATTTATTCAATTCCTAAAATTAGTTCACACTAGTCTTTTATCTAACTTGTTCAAATTGTCAATCGTTAATAAAATACTCTTTATTCGTCCATTCAAGTTCAAATATAATTTTTAAACTTGTACTAGGTGACACTTAATATTACTAGTAAAAAAAAATTTAATTCAATTATTAAATACCATGAATTAATTTTAGTTTTATATGGAAACAAACTTGCTCAAAAGAGTCAAGCTATGCAATATAGTTATTCTAAAACAGCTGATTTTATGTTATAGGTTATGTGGTAGGACAGATGTTTTAACGCAAGGGTTATGAAAATTTATTCAATTCCTAAAATTAGTTCACACTCTTCTTATATCTAACTTGTTCAAATTGTCAATCGTTAATAAAATACTCTTTATTCGTCCATTCAAGTTCAAATATAATTTTTAAACTTGTACTAGGTGACACTTAATATTACTAGTAAAAAAAAATTAATTCAATTATTAAATACCATGAATTAATTTTAGTTTTATATGGAAACAAACTTTCTCAAAAGAGTCAAGCTATGCAATATAGTTATTCTAAAACAGCTGATTTTATGTTATAGGTTATGTGGTAGGACAGATGTTTTAACGCAAGGGTTATGAAAATTTATTCAATTCCTAAAATTAGTTCACACTCTTCTTATATCTAACTTCTTCAAATTGTCAATCGTTAATAAAATACTCTTTATTCGTCCATTCAAGTTCAAATATAATTTTTAAACTTGTACTAGGTGACACTTAATATTACTAGTAAAAAAAAATTAATTCAATTATTAAATACCATGAATTAATTTTAGTTTTATATGGAAACAAACTTTCTCAAAAGAGTCAAGCTATGCAATATAGTTATTCTAAAACAGCTGATTTTATGTTATAGGTTATGTGGTAGGACAGATGTTTTAACGCAAGGGTTATGAAAATTCATTCAATTCCTACAATTAGTTCACACTCTTCTTATATCTAACTTCTTCAAATTGTCAATCGTTAATAAAATACTCTTTATTCGTCCATTCAAGTTCAAATATAATTTTTAAACTTGTACTAGGTGACACTTAATATTACTAGTAAAAAAAAATTAATTCAATTATTAAATACCATGAATTAATTTTAGTTTTATATGGAAACAAACTTTCTCAAAAGAGTCAAGCTATGCAATATAGTTATTCTAAAACAGCTGATTTTATGTTATAGGTTATGTGGTAGGACAGATGTTTTAACGCAAGGGTTATGAAAATTTATTCAATTCCTACAATTAGTTCACACTCTTCTTATATCTAACTTCTTCAAATTGTCAATCGTTAATAAAATACTCTTTATTCGTCCATTCAAGTTCAAATATAATTTTTAAACTTGTACTAGGTGACACTTAATATTACTAGTAAAAAAAATTTAATTCAATTATTAAATACCATGAATTAATTTTAGTTTTATATGGAAACAAACTTTCTCAAAAGAGTCAAGCTATGCAATATAGTTATTCTAAAACAGCTGATTTTATGTTATAGGTTATGTGGTAGGACAGATGTTTTAACGCAAGGGTTATGAAAATTTATTCAATTCCTAAAATTAGTTTACACTCTTCTTATATCTAACTTCTTCAAATTGTCAATCGTTAATAAAATACTCTTTATTCGTCCATTCAAGTTCAAATATAATTTTTAAACTTGTACTAGGTGACACTTAATATTACTAGTAAAAAAAAATTAATTCAATTATTAAATACCATGAATTAATTTTAGTTTTATATGGAAACAAACTTTCTCAAAAGAGTCAAGCTATGCAATATAGTTATTCTAAAACAGCTGATTTTATGTTATAGGTTATGTGGTAGGACAGATGTTTTAACGCAAGGGTTATGAAAATTTATTCAATTCCTACAATTAGTTCACACTCTTCTTATATCTAACTTGTTCAAATTGTCAATCGTTAATAAAATACTCTTTATTCGTCCATTCAAGTTCAAATATAATTTTTAAACTTGTACTAGGTGACGATTAATATTACTAGTAAAAAAAAATTAATTCAATTATTAAATACCATGAATTAATTTTAGTTTTATATGGAAACAAACTTTCTCAAAAGAGTCAAGCTATGCAATATAGTTATTCTAAAACAGCTGATTTTATGTTATAGGTTATGTGGTAGGACAGATGTTTTAACGCAAGGGTTATGAAAATTTATTCAATTCCTACAATTAGTTCACACTCTTCTTATATCTAACTTGTTCAAATTGTCAATCGTTAATAAAATACTCTTTATTCGTCCATTCAAGTTCAAATATAATTTTTAAACTTGTACTAGGTGACAATTAATATTACTAGTAAAAAAAAATTAATTCAATTATTAAATACCATGAATTAATTTTAGTTTTATATGGAAACAAACTTTCTCAAAAGAGTCAAGCTATGCAATATAGTTATTCTAAAACAGCTGATTTTATGTTATAGGTTATGTGGTAGGACAGATGTTTTAACGCAAGGGTTATGAAAATTTATTCAATTCCTACAATTAGTTCACACTCTTCTTATATCTAACTTCTTCAAATTGTCAATCGTTAATAGAATACTCTTTATTCGTCCATTCAAGTTCAAATATAATTTTTAAACTTGTACTAGGTGACACTTAATATTACTAGTAAAAAAAAATTAATTCAATTATTAAATACCATGAATTAATTTTAGTTTTATATGGAAACAAACTTTCTCAAAAGAGTCAAGCTATGCAATATAGTTATTCTAAAACAGCTGATTTTATGTTATAGGTTATGTGGTAGGACAGATGTTTTAACGCAAGGGTTATGAAAATTTATTCAATTCCTACAATTAGTTCACACTCTTCTTATATCTAACTTCTTCAAATTGTCAATCGTTAATAAAATACTCTTTATTCGTCCATTCAAGTTCAAATATAATTTTTAAACTTGTACTAGGTGACACTTAATATTACTAGTAAAAAAAAATTAATTCAATTATTAAATACCATGAATTAATTTTAGTTTTATATGGAAACAAACTTTCTCAAAAGAGTCAAGCTATGCAATATAGTTATTCTAAAACAGCTGATTTTATGTTATAGGTTATGTGGTAGGACAGATGTTTTAACGCAAGGGTTATGAAAATTTATTCAATTCCTACAATTAGTTCACACTCTTCTTATATCTAACTTCTTCAAATTGTCAATCGTTAATAAAATACTCTTTATTCGTCCATTCAAGTTCAAATATAATTTTTAAACTTGTACTAGGTGACACTTAATATTACTAGTAAAAAAAAATTAATTCAATTATTAAATACCATGAATTAATTTTAGTTTTATATGGAAACAAACTTTCTCAAAAGAGTCAAGCTATGCAATATAGTTATTCTAAAACAGCTGATTTTATGTTATAGGTTATGTGGTAGGACAGATGTTTTAACGCAAGGGTTATGAAAATTTATTCAATTCCTACAATTAGTTCACACTCTTCTTATATCTAACTTCTTCAAATTGTCAATCGTTAATAAAATACTCTTTATTCGTCCATTCAAGTTCAAATATAATTTTTAAACTTGTACTAGGTGACACTTAATATTACTAGTAAAAAAAAATTAATTCAATTATTAAATACCATGAATTAATTTTAGTTTTATATGGAAACAAACTTTCTCAAAAGAGTCAAGCTATGCAATATAGTTATTCTAAAACAGCTGATTTTATGTTATAGGTTATGTGGTAGGACAGATGTTTTAACGCAAGGGTTATGAAAATTTATTCAATTCCTACAATTAGTTCACACTCTTCTTATATCTAACTTCTTCAAATTGTCAATCGTTAATAAAATACTCTTTATTCGTCCATTCAAGTTCAAATATAATTTTTAAACTTGTACTAGGTGACACTTAATATTACTAGTAAAAAAAAATTAATTCAATTATTAAATACCATGAATTAATTTTAGTTTTATATGGAAACAAACTTTCTCAAAAGAGTCAAGCTATGCAATATAGTTATTCTAAAACAGCTGATTTTATGTTATAGGTTATGTGGTAGGACAGATGTTTTAACGCAAGGGTTATGAAAATTTATTCAATTCCTACAATTAGTTCACACTCTTCTTATATCTAACTTCTTCAAATTGTCAATCGTTAAAAATAAAATACTCTTTATTCGTCCATTCAAGTTCAAATATAATTTTTAAACTTGTACTAGGTGACACTTAATATTACTAGTAAAAAAAAATTAATTCAATTATTAAATACCATGAATTAATTTTAGTTTTATATGGAAACAAACTTTCTCAAAAGAATCAAGCTATGCAATATAGTTATTCGTTCCATTTAGCTCAAATTAAGTGCGAAACATATGATTTTATAAAACAGTTGCTTTTATGTTATAGGTTATGGTGGTAGGACAGATGTTTTAACACATAGGTCATGCTACTTTTTTATGTTAATAGTAATTATTTAATATTGTAAAAAGTAACTAAATTAAAACTTTTTTTTGTTGACCTAAGTAGAAATTGACTTAAAAATGTATATACAGTATATATATATATATATATATATATATATATATATATATATATATAACGTTTTCTTGTTTAATAATTTAAAACAACATAGGTTATTCAAATACAAGAATATTTATTAATTTATATCCAAAGCTTTTCGTTGGCAAACAGTACCAACATCATTAAGAATGAAAATAACAAAAATAATTAGACATTATTGTAATTTTCATTCCTGATGATGTTGGTAATGTTTGCCAACGAAAAGCTTTGGATATAAATTAATAAATATTCTTGTATTTGAATAACCTATGTTGTTTAAAAAAAAAAAAAATATATATATATATATATATATATATATATATATATATATATATAACTTGTGTTTACCATTTAAATGAATCGCTTTATGCAGAAACGTGTCTTCAGAACATATCTTCTTTGATTGCTTTCTTGTGTCTATAAATCTATTCTATACCGTTTAAATACTTAGTGGTTGGAGGAAGTGGGACAAAATGGGAGGTAAAAACAAACCGCAGTTTATATCGCAATACAGGAAGTGCTTCTTCGGTGAACAAAGAGAAAACCATAATTGCCTGACATAGTAATCGTAATTGCCTAGCGTTTACTTTTGGTAACAAGGCACCGTAATTGGGAATGTATTTCTGTTTCGGCTGTCAGTGATTTACTCCCGGTTAAAATTGCTTTTGAACAAACATAATTATTATTATTTCTTCTAGAGTAAAGATGTCTTCCTCCCGAGTTTTAATAATCACATATCCGCGATTTATTCATTTTAAAGTTTATTTTTAAGAGGGAGAAACACTGCATTATCACACGTCTAAGATTCTAAAACGACAGTTGACCTTTTAGATCAGCTGATTTTTAAAATTTAACTAATATGTGTTTCTTACATCTATTTTCTTCTTCATTTAGATGTTTGTATAATTTGTTTAACATAATTTCACTTGTAAACTACAGGATACAATTATTATAATTAACATTTGTTGATTCCATCTTCGCGTGAGCTACTAGTAATCACTTACACTTTTAAAATGTTTTAAACTTGCCTATAGTAGCACTTACTTTGTTTGTTGAGCACACATCTCCCGAAACGGCCGTCCTCAACAAACAAAGTAAGTTCTACTATAGGCAAGATTAAAACATTTTAAAAGTGTAAGTATTATAATTAATAATTATTTACAGTTATTAATTAATAATACATTTATTATTTAAAATGTATATATTGTAATATTTAAAACGTGAAGTTTAGACCATGAATAATGGTTTATTTGTATAAGGTCTATAGTGTTTTTACTTCCAAAAGGAATCACAGTATTGTTCTAATTTTATTTTATTTTATTTATGTAATTTGTAGTTATTATTACTAGTTATTATTATTATTATTATTATTATTATTATTGTAGCATGATTATTACTGGTTATTATTACCCCTATTATTGTCTGCGACAGTTAGAAATAATTTTTAAAACAAGTTAGATTAAGGTAGGAACAAAATCTCCCCTGGTATAGTACAGAGAAGAGATAATATGGCAGGGTAGTGCACCTAAAGTAGACCTACACGCTATCGGGGAGTAGTGATATTGAACATTTTTAGTTATTGTTAATTTATTGAATAATATTTACAATTATTATTGTTACGATTTAGTTCAATGTTTTCAATACCTGCAGATGAAAACCGTATGTTCATAACAAAGCTTTTTCAATCAAATCCTTCTATTAGTTCACACTCTCCCTATATACATATTGTACAAATAATCAATCGTTAATAAAATTCTTTTTATTCATCCACTCTAGTTGGAATACATTTTTAAACTTGTAGTGGATGACACTTGATGTTAATACAGTTTTGTAAAATATTATTTTATTAATTATATTTATTATTGAATTAGTTTTAGTTTTACATGGGAGAGAAACTTTATACAAAAGACGTAAGTTATACAATATAGTTATTTTGTCCCAAATGGCTTAAAATAAGTGATAACATATGATTTCAAAAAACAGCTGATTTTATGTTATAGGTTATGTGGTCGAACAGCTGATTTACCGGATAGTTCATACGACTTGCTTATATTAATTGTAATAATTTATTAGAAGTTACTAAAATAAAATTTTTCTTTGTTGTACTAAGTAGGTTATGATTTTAAACAATTTTTGTTTCTATTACTTGTTTATTATTACTTTTCTACTTACGGGCGTCTTTATTCTTAAAACTTTTAGTAGCCTATTCTAATTTTTATTTTCATAGTCTTAAAAAGTGTTCATAAATTTTCACCTCTCACTATGTTAAAAGACATTTTGAGTGTTAATTTTGTAAAAAATTATTTCAAAAGATTTTATTAAATCGGGTGATTTGAAATTTTCGTGAAAGGTAAAGATAAATTAAGAATTACTCTGTAGAAATGTACAAAACTTCTGTTTTATTCCCATTTTAGTGGTCAAAATTTCAAAAAAGGCTAGCGTTAGGAAAAAGGGCTAGCGTAAAATTTACAATTAGTCTGTAGAAATGTAGAAAACTTCTGTGTTTTATTCCCATTTTAGTGGTCAAAATTTCAAAAAAGGCTAGCGTTAGAAAAAAGGGCTAGCGTTAGAAAAAAGGGCTAGCGTAAAATTTACAATTACTCTGTAGAAATGTAGAAAACTTCTGTTTTATTCCCATTTTAGTGGTCAAAATTTCAAAAAAGGCTAGCGTTAGGAAAACGGGCTAGCGTAAAATTTACAATTACTCTGTAGAAATGTAGAAAACTTCTGTGTTTTATTCCCATTTTAGTGGTCAAAATTTCAAAAAAGGCTAGCGTTAGAAAAAAGGGCTAGCGTAAAATTTACAATTAGTCTGTAGAAATGTAGAAAACGTCTGTGTTTTATTCCCATTTTAGTGGTCAAATTTTCAAAAAAGGCTAGCGTTAGGAAAACGGGCTAGCGTAAAATTTAGAAAACACGTCACGGAGGTTACGAAGTGTACGAAACAGTGAACCCGACCGTGCTTACGAAATGCTTTTCAAAATTCTAGGGATAATTTCCAGATATTTCTACCGAGCGACGAAAATGTTAAATTTTATTGACGTGAGTAAAGTAAACACTTTATGTAATTCAACATTTTAAACTTTCGTACTTTATCTATTGTGCACGAATTAAAGTTATAAAGATGTTTCTGCAGAAAGAAAGCCTCGAACAGTCACAGTGCCTCGCTGTCTACGCACTTCATCTGTGCGAAAACAGGAGACGAACCTGCCAATAAAACAGAGAGTAGAAACATGATAACCGTCTTATACCTAGTTGTCACAAAAAAGACACTTCCCTAATGCGAGTTACCTTTTAAGGGCCTTCATCTCTCGACAGAATACCTTTTTAATTTTAATTCTACTAATCTTCAACAATAGACTTTATTAACTCTCATAGAGTTGCAATAGACTTTTGTCGTTTATGTTCTTTTAAAACATTTAAGGTACAATAGGCACAAAATAAGACGTAGAAATATTTTTTTCAACTGAATAATCAAAGCCTTTTGTTATTTATTATAATAAAGATGAAAATCAGACAAAATACGAATCTTATGCTTGTAATCTTATAGATCCAGCTAGAGTTTGTGGACTTGCTACACTTGTACTCGTAATCAACTTCAAGATAATAATTCAATAGATTACTTTTAAAAAAAAGTTATTTTGATTGTCAACAACTGAAATTAAATTCTCGTCCTCGAAGAATATTAACTCTTATCAATCCGGAAAACGTTCGTTCTAAATATTTTTTAGATTTTTCTATCCACTCAACATGATATTAATGACGTCGATACTTAAGATTTTTAACTGCAATCACAGAAATGTTATACACACACACACACACGCGCGCGCGCGCGCACACACACACACACACACACACACACATCCACATCTTAAAAATAATTTATTACAGCATAGATTTTATCTTTTTTGTATTAAAAATCGATTAACCATCTCTGCACTATGAATGGCCAAGCAACCCTGTCGAACACACCTTAAGGTAGTTGATGACTGACTGCTGAGACGGAGAAAGTGTGTAGCAACCGGTTGCCTTTAACAATACCAATTACAACCACGTCTCTCTTCTTGTACCTTATTCCTCAACTTACAAACATAAACTCTACAGGACAAATTTTAAGAACATTCTTCTACTTTTATTTAAAATTATTGGATTCAAAACCGCCGTTCAAATAATTCTTCTGATATTGGACGCAATAAAAAAAATTACCCGGGAATCACGCGGTAAAATGTGACGTCATCATTAAGGTATTCACACGAAAGTTTGTATCAAACCGAATATCAACGAACTACCCGAAGATTTTCGGATGTAAAATTTGCTATTATAGCCAAAAGAGGTTTTCGTGTTAACTTAGATATTGTTTCGAGGTTACGTTGAAAATCTCCAATTATATTTGTTGTGGCCAATATTCAGAAATATTATATATTTGATTAATTATGTGATAACAACAGCTGTTTTTATTACTCGTTGCTTATATTGTTTTTTGTATTGTACATTAGCAGTGAGTTTAAATGTACGTCTAAGGAAAATTATATTATCTCGTAGTAAGTAACGGTACATATTATCAAATGTACGAACTTGTTATTATATTCATCAAAGAGATCGTCTGCATTCCATATGGCAGTTTCGAAATGTACTAAGCAAATCCATTAGCTCGGACGCAATGGATGCTAATGAATGCTGCCTGTGCTTGTTAAATACGGCGTAAATTAATAAATTAGAGTCTAATTAACAAAAAACCACTAAATACTAACAGTGAAAGCCATTACACTTTCTCTTATATTATTTCCATAATTTCGCCAGGAAAAGAATTAATTGTTGTTGAATCTTTTTTAAAACTAAAATCAGCTTGTTAGAAACTTAGGCGTAGCGTAAACGTGTTTTTAATTTTTCTAATTAATAACGATCATTGTAATGTGTGCTAAAAGATCTATAAAATTAAATTATATAGTACGAAGAATTTAAAAAGATTCGTTAGTATTCAAACAAACCGTTTATTGTTTGAGTGTTTTGAATATATTTATTTTTAATTCCATTAACTACCTTACGGCCAAATAAATTCCCTTCTTTTTCATATCATTCTTCTCCACATTCGTTTCCTTGATATTTTTTTTATTCTTTTTTTTATTGTCCTTCTCTCTCCTATATCTCCTTATTTGCTCTTTTTTGTTTAGACTCACGTACCTAATCAGGAGATTTTACGTACGCGCTACTGGGATTTTTTATAGTCAGGTATTCGTCATAATCAATACTTTTTAAAAGCGAGTCTGTACTTACCATAATCTTGCTTTCTTGTTTTTCCCCTGTATTTTTGTTTTTACTTTATTAATTTTCTTTTATTCTCTCTCTCTTTTCTTTTGTTTTTATATACTTCTTTATCTTCTCGTTTTTCTTCTGAAGAAGAAACTAAAGTTTTGTTCCTTCGTTTCTCTTAATTCTTCTTTTGTTTCTTCTTTCGCTTTTTTCTCACCGTGAACTCGATTTCTGTTTGCCAGATATTTTTCCACATGTTCAACCACTTTACCTTGCTACTTCTTATTTTGTCAGTCAAGCTAGGGCCTATTCGTGTAACAGAAGTAGTCGAGTTTAGAGAAATAGCATAGGACGGAGAACAGGCCAAGAAAATACTAATGAGAGCAAAACGTATAAAATGCTGTACGTATTTATTACACACAGCAACAGTTGCTCTGTGTAAGCGTTGTGAGTTTATGCAAACTCCGCCCAGTTGTCTGCAATAAAATTACGTCACAATCGCCTGCTTCATTCATACTCAACAATCGAGTTTTAATAACGCAACAATGGCTAAGTTTTATTCGAGATTGGTCTATGATTTCAGTTTAAATACATTTAAAGCTACACAGTAATTCTATTGTTAGTTTTATTACGCTAGTAAGTTGAATTTCTACACTGTAGTTATATATGCCCTTTAAGCGTATAAATGTGTGTCGATTTTACAAAAAAAAAACAAGTGCTTTCTCTAAACAATTAGAGAATAAAATTAACACGAAAAAACTTTCCAAATACCGACAGCGAAAGCAAAAGTTCTTGGATTTGACAACATGAAAGGTAGTTTTGGAGTATATCATTATATCTTACGTTAGACATTTCAAAGCAAACTTGTAGTTTTGCGTGTGAGAAGCTAAATGCTCGTCCTGTCAACTATTTATCAATACTTTAAAGTTATGTAATAACAATATCTTTCCATAAATCTATTTAACTTTTCTCAGTTTTTTCACGGTTTTGTTGGCTACACCTGCTTGTTATTAAGCCTTCTATAATTTAATCTATAGAAGCTGATATAACTTGAATTTATTTAACTTGTCTCAGTTTTTTCACGGTTTTGTTGGCTACACCTGAATGTTATTAAGCCTTCTATAATATAATCTATAGAAGCTGATATAACTTAAATTTATTTAACTTTTCTCAGTTTTTTCACGGTTGTGTTGGCTACACCTGCTTGTTACTAAGCCTTCTATAATATAATCTATAGAAGCTGATATAACTTTAATTTATTTAACTTTTCTCAGTTTTTTCACGGTTGTGTTGGCTACACCTGCTTGTTACTAAGCCTTCTATAATATAATCTATAGAAGCTGATATAACTTTAATTTATTTAACTTTTCTCAGTTTTTTCACGGTTGTGTTGGCTACACCTGCTTGTTACTAAGCCTTCTATAATATAATCTATAGAAGCTGATATAACTTTAATTTATTTAACTTTTCTCAGTTTTTTCACGGTTGTGTTGGCTACACCTGCTTGTTACTAAGCCTTCTATAATATAATCTATAGAAGCTGATATAACTTTAATTTATTTAACTTTTCTCAGTTTTTTCACGGTTGTGTTGGCTACACCTGCTTGTTACTAAGCCTTCTATAATATAATCTATAGAAGCTGATATAACTTTAATTTATTTAACTTTTCTCAGTTTTTTCACGGTTGTGTTGGCTACACCTGCTTGTTACTAAGCCTTCTATAATATAATCTATAGAAGCTGATATAACTTTAATTTATTTAACTTTTCTCAGTTTTTTCACGGTTGTGTTGGCTACACCTGCTTGTTACTAAGCCTTCTATAATATAATCTATAGAAGCTGATATAACTTTAATTTATTTAACTTTTCTCAGTTTTTTCACGGTTGTGTTGGCTACACCTGCTTGTTACTAAGCCTTCTATAATATAATCTATAGAAGCTGATATAACTTTAATTTATTTAACTTTTCTCAGTTTTTTCACGGTTGTGTTGGCTACACCTGCTTGTTACTAAGCCTTCTATAATATAATCTATAGAAGCTGATATAACTTTAATTTATTTAACTTTTCTCAGTTTTTTCACGGTTGTGTTGGCTACACCTGCTTGTTACTAAGCCTTCTATAATATAATCTATAGAAGCTGATATAACTTTAATTTATTTAACTTTTCTCAGTTTTTTCACGGTTGTGTTGGCTACACCTGCTTGTTACTAAGCCTTCTATAATATAATCTATAGAAGCTGATATAACTTTAATTTATTTAACTTTTCTCAGTTTTTTCACGGTTGTGTTGGCTACACCTGCTTGTTACTAAGCCTTCTATAATATATTCAATAGAAGCTGACATAACTTAAATTTATTTAACTTTTCTCAGTTTTTTCACGGTTTTGTTGGCTACACCTGCTTGTTACTAAGCCTTCTATAATATAATCTATAGAAGCTGATATAACTTTAATTTATTTAACTTTTCTCAGTTTTTTCACGGTTGTGTTGGCTACACCTGCTTGTTACTAAGCCTTCTATAATATAATCTATAGAAGCTGATATAACTTTAATTTATTTAACTTTTCTCAGTTTTTTCACGGTTGTGTTGGCTACACCTGCTTGTTACTAAGCCTTCTATAATATAATCTATAGAAGCTGATATAACTTTAATTTATTTAACTTTTCTCAGTTTTTTCACGGTTTTGTTGGCTACACCTGCTTGTTACTAAGCCTTCTATAATATAATCTATAGAAGCTGATATAACTTTAATTTATTTAACTTTTCTCAGTTTTTTCACGGTTTTGTTGGCTACACCTGCTTGTTACTAAGCCTTCTATAATATAATCTATAGAAGCTGATATAACTTTAATTTATTTAACTTTTCTCAGTTTTTTCACGGTTGTGTTGGCTACACCTGCTTGTTACTAAGCCTTCTATAATATAATCTATAGAAGCTGATATAACTTTAATTTATTTAACTTTTCTCAGTTTTTTCACGGTTTTGTTGGCTACACCTGCTTGTTACTAAGCCTTCTATAATATAATCTATAGAAGCTGATATAACTTTAATTTATTTAACTTTTCTCAGTTTTTTCACGGTTGTGTTGGCTACACCTGCTTGTTACTAAGCCTTCTATAATATAATCTATAGAAGCTGATATAACTTTAATTTATTTAACTTTTCTCAGTTTTTTCACGGTTGTGTTGGCTACACCTGCTTGTTACTAAGCCTTCTATAATATAATCTATAGAAGCTGATATAACTTTAATTTATTTAACTTTTCTGTTTTTTCACGGTTTTGTTGGCTACACCTGCTTGTTACTAAGCCTTCTATAATATAATCTATAGAAGCTGATATAACTTTAATTTATTTAACTTTTCTCAGTTTTTTCACGGTTGTGTTGGCTACACCTGCTTGTTACTAAGCCTTCTATAATATAATCTATAGAAGCTGATATAACTTTAATTTATTTAACTTTTCTCAGTTTTTTCACGGTTGTGTTGGCTACACCTGCTTGTTATTAAGCCTTCTATAATATAATCTATAGAAGCTGATATAACTTTAATTTATTTAACTTTTCTCAGTTTTTTCACGGTTTTGTTGGCTACACCTGCTTGTTACTAAGCCTTCTATAATATAATCTATAGAAGCTGATATAACTTTAATTTATTTAACTTTTCTCAGTTTTTTCACGGTTGTGTTGGCTACACCTGCTTGTTACTAAGCCTTCTATAATATAATCTATAGAAGCTGATATAACTTTAATTTATTTAACTTTTCTCAGTTTTTTCACGGTTGTGTTGGCTACACCTGCTTGTTACTAAGCCTTCTATAATATAATCTATAGAAGCTGATATAACTTTAATTTATTTAACTTTTCTCAGTTTTTTCACGGTTATGTTGGCTACACCTGCTTGTTACTAAGCCTTCTATAATATAATCTATAGAAGCTGATATAACTTTAATTTATTTAACTTTTCTCAGTTTTTTCACGGTTGTGTTGGCTACACCTGCTTGTTACTAAGCCTTCTATAATATAATCTATAGAAGCTGATATAACTTTAATTTATTTAACTTTTCTCAGTTTTTTCACGGTTTTGTTGGCTACACCTGCTTGTTACTAAGCCTTCTATAATATAATCTATAGAAGCTGATATAACTTAAATTTATTTAACTTTTCTCAGTTTTTTCACGGTTTTGTTGGCTACACCTGCTTGTTACTAAGCCTTCTATAATATAATCTATAGAAGCTGATATAACTTTAATTTATTTAACTTTTCTCAGTTTTTTCACGGTTGTGTTGGCTACACCTGCTTGTTACTAAGCCTTCTATAATATAATCTATAGAAGCTGATATAACTTTAATTTATTTAACTTTTCTCAGTTTTTTCACGGTTGTGTTGGCTACACCTGCTTGTTACTAAGCCTTCTATAATATAATCTATAGAAGCTGATATAACTTTAATTTATCTAACTTTTCTCAGTTTTTTCACGGTTTTGTTGGCTACACCTGCTTGTTATTAAGCCTTCTATAATATATTCAATAGAAGCTGACATAACTTAAATTTAATAAAAATATTCTGAGCACTAAAAGTGAAATCAAAATAGGTTTTATAAGTATAAAAACAGTAGATAGTACAGTAGCGTAATATTATAACCAACAAAGGATTATACCCTTACAAAAAATATTTTCCTTCATTTACATTTCGCTAGTTAGCATCATCAGAAGGTTACAAATAATCAGTTTATAGAGAGAAAGGGAGAGAGAGAGAAATAATGAGTGAGTGAGTGAGAGGGACAGAGAGTGTTGAATTTTATGAAACAGAGTCTTGAATTTCATAATGAGAGTTTTATTATGAAAGGAAAATAAAGTGAAAAAAACTCAATGATTTTAAGACAAATTTTTAAAACTTATATATTATTTTAAAATGGTAATTTGTAAATTATAAAACAGCAGATTAAGATTATTCTGAGTACGGAATGTCATGGCAGGTACTGCATAAGTGACTTATGCGTACCAAAGTGTAACATACGTCGGCTGTGTTTATGGGAAATACCTCTTATTCTTGTAATATTTCCCTTACCACGTGAGCCATGACTCATACTCCACTTAATGGTCAGCATATCCTGCCAAAGTCCTTAGCGGTTAGTACATGGTAAGTTACACATTCATAAACAATTATAAACCCTTGCTGTAAATTAGTTACACAACCTTTGTGTAGGCTATATTTAGCTAAAACAGCATAAAAAAAGGTTAGAAAACTGTAACCTTTTGTCACTTTTATAACCTTTTGGTTATGCTAACTGTATTAAACAAATATACATAAAGTTTGCGTAAATATTTGTAGCAAGGATTTATAAACGTTTAATATTTTCACACTTAGCCATATGGTCTTGTGCCGTTGCGATATTTTCAATTATTTATATTATAGCATATTCTAAAATATCTAGAGGTTAATTGACAAAAAATATACTATTTATCAGTGAAAATGAAAACACATTCTTCATTTCCTTCTACCATTTTTGAGACAACTCATATAAAATTTTGACAATTTAGAAATGTCAGAGTTTCGAAATTTTTAAGGTGTTTTTTTAATCAGTTTCTTATTTTCTAATACCATTATTATTAAAGCATTACACTAGCCGGAGAGAATCTAGTAGTTTTCTGTGTTCGAGCTAGATCCTTGGCGCATGATCTAGTCAAACAGGTTATTATAGATGTTGTATTTTAAAGTATTTTTTTTATTCATTTTAAAGTACTTTTCCTTGATTTTTTAAAATTATTTTCATCTTTTAAAATATTCTAAAATTTGTAAACGTTTTTTTCCCAAAACGCAGAGTAATTCACATGAAAATTAAAAATCATTCTTCATTTTCTTCCTATATTTTTTGTTATGACGAATATAAAATTTTGACAATTTTTAAATGTCAATTTTTTTACACTTTAAGGTTTATTTAAAGATAGTAATAAAATACTGTTCTAGTTAATTTTGAAATAGAGAATTTTTAAGCCAGTTCCAATCCTGAAAGGATTATGAATTGTTAACGGGATTATTAAAAGATTTTCTAACATCTAAATGTATATTTTTATTTAATGTCTGTTAATAACTATTAATTTTTTTGTATAGGCTAATGACGTATCACAGACAATTTTGCTTTTTTAAAACGCTCAACGTTTCGAATTTTTTTCCGAAATTCTTTTTCAAAGGCTCAATTTTAATTAAACAATTATACAACATAACCTACTAATTATAAAATATATAACATTATATAAAACATAATAAAAATCAACAAATTATATAACTCAATATATATCCATTTACAAATTAAAATTGTTTCTATCACAATAAAACAGACAAATCACAGATACATTGTGGGTTTTTTTGTCACTTGAGGTAATTCATATATATTAGAATGATTGTGTTTTAAAAAAATTTAAAATGTTAACTCTATTATTAATAGTAGATGTGTTAGCGTATGTATCTGTGATTTGTCTGTTTTATTATGATAGAAAAAATTTTGACTTGTAAATGGATATTTATTAAGAGTTTTATAATTTATTGACTTTTATTATGTTTTAATGTTATGTATCTTATAATTAGTAAGTTATGTTCTATAATTGTTTAATTAAGATTGAGCTCTTGAAAAGGAATTTCGGAAAGAAATTCGAAACGTTGAGCGTTTTCAAAAAGCAAAATTGTCTATGATCTGTCATTAACCTATATAATCTAAATTTATATCTAGCTCCTAGTCAATGAACATTTTGTAGCTAATTGAGAAATTTAAAGTATGGATAAATGATTCTTACTTACATCTCAGGTCATGGGAGTTGTTTTTTAAAGCGCTATCTTTTTTTAGTAACAATTTAATCAAATTATTGTCATAACTCTATGTGAGTATATTGAAGCTATTTGAAGAATTTATACTCGTAGCTATTAAAATAACAATAAAACACTTTACATACATTGACGTCACAGTTACCTACAGTAGCGCTTAATTTATTATTTAAAGAGGTTGGCCGTTTCGGGATACGTTTCCCATTATCAACTCAGACCGTAAATGTTCTTTTTATTCGAATTAATTGTTATTGTTATTTAATAAAGCAATACGAATTTTTTTAGGGGATTTTTTTTCTAAGGCAAATGTTTTAAATAGAGGTTTTATAAAATCTCAATATACACGAAATTAAGATAAATTTTTAAAAAAACGTAATGAACATTTTCGACTGCATTAAGCAGTCATCCTCAATCTTTCAAGAGAATTTTATTTAATGAAGCCGAGGAGAATTCATTTC